>QLOR01001518.1:0-15853 GCA_003313825.1 Sarcodon aspratus
ACGCTCGTAACTAGCTTCCTGAGTTTCGATGCGATCTTCAGGGGTATGGCGTTTTTGAATGTAATCGACTGTCCTGCGAGTGAGTTTCTCGATAGGTTCGGTGGACTTGTCAGCCTGTGCGGCAAGTACGTTTGAGAACAAGATAAGGCTGCAAAGTTTAGATACTTACTTTGACGTGAGCCTCGGAGGCACTAGCCAGATGCTCATTCCAGCCGGGTGCATAAGCGTGGGGAGTGGACGTATGATGTTGGGTATTGCCCAAGTTTTTACGCTTCTCCGACTCCAAAAGGTCAGGATCATTGTCATGCATGGTGCTGAATTTACATATTTAGCATAAACTCGAAGAGACTGCTGCTGATAGAATGGAAACCTTGAATAAAGCCTGTCGAAAAATAAGCGCCTAGTAGTATATTTCTGCGTACGGGTGAAACTGACCTGGTATGCTTGACTGAGTTGTTTGCAAACATCGAGCGAGAGACTACAGCTGCTCGTCTGAGAGCGATTAAAGGGTACATTGTTGTATGGTGAACAGAGAGTGGACTGGCCCGGGCGGGCAAAGTTCGGGGATTATCATATGACGTCGATGTTTGGCCTTGTTTTGGGCACGTGGGGGCCATGTTGTCCAGGCGTGTTAAACCTCCAGTGGTACTCGTACTAACCTCTCCCTGCACATACGACTACTGATCTCGCGCTGATAGGGATTTGCCGCTGGCTGTAATGACATACGTATAGGTCGCTTCTGCATTCCTCGTAATATTACTCTCGGTCACCGGCCACCCACCCCCTCACACGCTATTGGGCACAGCTCACAAGCACGATGTCCAACCTCAGGAACTTGTTTGATTACTTTTGGCCTCCTATTCGTTTCCCAAACGATACACAATCTGAATCCTCGTCCACCGAATCTTCATTGGACGACGATACGTACATGAGTTCTAGTCAGCTCCAAGAATCCGCTAAACAACGTGGCCATCGGCATGACCGACGAACGCGGGATGATAATTTGGAGAACAGTCGGTCTCGCTTGGGGACAGCCGCAGGAGGGGGTGATAAACTGTCTGCCGTCCGAGATGGTAACAGCGAGATCATTGAACTTCAGCCCGTACGACCTCGTAGGAGACGTGGCGAAGATGGTTCTCCTGCAATAGGCTTCTACCAACGCATTCGGGACCTCGAGATATCAAATTCAGAACAACGCAAGCTTGCAGACGACAGGCAACTTCGAATACGCGTCCTCGAGAAAGAAAACAATGACCTAAAATCCCAGGCCGACTCCGCTTTAAGGCGCCTTCATGCCCTCCAATCAGCCAATAACACTTTTATTTCATCAATATCTACACTTGAGCGAGAACTACATACCCTCAAAGTCCAACACGCTCCGTGTTCCAATCGGATTGTGTCTGCAGAAACGCGATATAGTGCCCTCCTTTCCGCACACACCGTGTTGCAATCGACTTATAACGATGTCCGCTCATCTCATCAAGCCCTTCAATCATCCTGCACCTCACTACAAATGTCACACTCAGCACTTCTCTTCTCACATTCGGTCCCCTTCATGCAACATTCCACTCCGCATTCCATCGTCGATCCCAGGCCTTCCACTCCGCATCCCCAATCGCAATTACAAAAAATCGAAACATCGTCTCCCGCAATGTCTCGCGAATCGTCAATGCAGACATCTCCCACTCCAGATTCAGCAACTTCCTCAAATACAGGTTCCGACGTGTCACGCCTAAAGACTTTGTTAAACGATCGAACTTCCGAGCTCACATCTCTGCAAACATTTCTATCCAAGCACGACGAATGGTCAGGTGCCCAGGTCGTCCAGGCCGTTAAAGACTTGAATGGCGAGATATCACGGTTAGCCGCCGCGGTCAGCGAGCATTTGGTCGTCATTGGTGGTACAGGTGCCGGCCCTTCATCACCATCGGATAAATCATGCGATAATTCGGACCTTCAATCTCAACTGTGCGAAGCTTTGGGATCGAAGCTTCACAGCCTCATCATTGCGCCTTCCGGATCTTCTCCTGATCCATCATTGATGGTGCAATTTGCTTTACAAGCCTGGGAAGTCTGGTGTTGTACGCAGATCCTTGAAAAATTCTGCTTTGGTTTACCAGACGAGGTGGAAAAATGGTTAGCAGACGTTTGGGAAAGTATGAAAGCCCAAGGTGCGTCACGTTTCATTCTTGTTATTTGCTGATGCTCATAGAGAGAGTCGCCTTCAGAACTACAACCTATGAGCTCGAGGTGGCGAGGACTTACTCACGGATATCTACGTACTTCGCTACAAGCAGTCGAACACAAAGCAACGCAACTTCCCACTCCTCCAGCGTCTCCTTACCTCTCGGCGAAGAGGAATCCACGTTCGTTGCTGTCCAAACGAGAGCGAGAATTGTTTGATTTCAACATAAAGGGTATACAAGGAATTTTGAACTTGATTAGTGGTGGAAGCAGTATGTCCATGAACGTAGAAGAAGAGATTGGTGATTCGGTCAAGAGGATTCAAGAACAAGCTATCAATATCGCCAGGGTTGCCAGAGAAGGCGTTATGAGTGGATGGTTCGAACTTGTACGGGTCCCCGGCGTCGTCACGGCCACGCCATCTACAGACACACATTCGACGTCTTCCCCTGTGGTGGGATCCAGTCAAACCAGGAGACCAGGTCAAGGCAAAGGCAAAGGAAAGATGAACCACAGAAAGGTCTTGCCAATGACGGTCAAGTTCGATAAAGAGAATATGGAGAATGTGTTCAAAGGGTTTGGAAGAGAAGAAGGACCAATTATGTGTACGGTTGAATTTGGTTTGGTCTGTGTTAGAAAGGAAGACAAAGAAGACAATGATACCTCTGTTGTTGATACAGATGGCGGTCGCAAACAGCGTGGTGAAGATGCAGACGCTGTTGTTGGTTCGGCGCCATTATTGGAGCGTCGCATGTTGATAAAACCCAGAGTTTTGTTGGAAAGTGCTGACGAGATTCTGTGACAACAAGCGTGGGCTGTGCTCTGACGATTTTATGTACAAGGTTCGTCGTATCCAACTCGATCTCTACAAAGTGAGAATAATACTGATTATTTCATAGGCAAGATAACGATATTATTAGCCGTTGACGTCGACGGCTCATTAATCACCAGTCACCACCTGGAGTGACCTGCCCCCATGGCCATATTTTGCATACTTGTTATCCCTCGCACAATGTTTTGACCCCATCCTCATCTTGCTTTGAAGAGTACAATCTTATTGTAGTATCTCGACCTACTCTATGCGTAATGTTGTTTTTACTATCACTTGCTGATATAGTATTTCTTGTATTAGTTTTGTCGATTCCTGGTTTTTATCGTTTTATTTTTTCCTGACTTAATATAGCGCTGGCGAGCACATGTGTAAACAGTTTTTGGCTCTCATAAAACCTACTGCCTTGCGAGGATGAATATTGAACGTAACGTTAAAACGTTTGCAAGTTATTTCAGTAACGTCAGAACGCTTGAGCGTTATTTATTGATATATACGTGCTACTGGTGTCCTGATGATGAGATGAGAGCTAAATGTATGTTCCACCCAAGTTCTGTCAATATTAGTGGAAACATTCCCTGAACGCTGGACATGATGGACATGAGGGACATGCAATGACCGTAATAGTCTTGGTACCGACGAGTCGAGCGGGGTGAATTCGAAGAGAGAGCTTTCACGATGGAGAGAATCAAGGACTGTCCCCAGTTCCGCTGGTGGGTCTCAGTTCGTGGATACAAACAAAGTATTTCAGTTCCGAACGGTTTGGATCGCCAACGTCACCATATTGAGTTGGCTTTGCCGACCGACGGGTGCAGAATTCATCTTTTGATGATCAAAAATCACATCCCGTGAGTCGCATCTTTACTCTAGTACTACATAGCCAGTGGCCGACGCGCACCGACTCAAAAGTCTCTTTCTCCTCTCAGCTCTACGATCTTACTTGTCGTCCAAAACTTCACGTTAGCTGCACATTCCTGCAACCATTTGAAAGAAGTCATACCCCCCCTCGCATTTCTTTCCCAATTATGTCCGACATCAAAGAGCCCGGCTTCAAGGTAAACGCGAACGCACTTGTCACACAAAAACTGACGATTAGCGCATTATTCACTACACACCCGGGTCCTGCTTGACCTGTTGACAGACTTCTGAAATCCTCTCGGCGTTGTACGGCGTGATGCAAGGGTACACTGACGAAGAGAAGAAAGCCCAGATCAAAAAGGTGCATACATCCCGCTTCTCCTAATCTCGCCACAACCCCACCCACCGCCCAAGCCTCTGCCCAATTCCTTCTTTACCTCTCATCTCGCGGCCACCATACTTACTACTACTACTGCTACCCCATACTATCTAATTTGAAATAGACAAACGGGATATTCGAGCTCCGCATCAAGAACAGCGAAGGCAAGGAAGGTGTCTGGACAATCGATCTCAAGAAGACAGGCACGGTGTACAAGGGCCCTGCACAGCCTAAAGCAGACGTTGCTCTCATCATGGCAGACGAGACGTTCCAGGCTTTGGCGGATGGAAAGGTGACGGACACTCTCCTAAGCTAACAACTCGGTTCAATTCTCATGACGTATATCCTTTTAGCTGGATGGACAGAAGGCGTTCATGACAGGGAAGCTAAAGACGAGAGGGAATATGATGTTGGCGACTAAACTTGATGGTGTCCTCAAGGTACGTACTCCCTTCCCTCATATTATTGATGTCATCAGTTGAGCGGGTCGTTGCAGGTTGCCAAGAACAAAGCCAAACTATAACATTATTCCATAGTATAACTAGAATGATATGTGTATGGATTCAAATGTCGGACATGAAGTTTGTTCAAAAAGAGTGGTGGGTGCGTATGAATTACGAGGAGTTTACGGACATAAAAAAAACATAATCAAGACTACTAAGTTAAAACTCAAACCGTGCGAAAACTAGCATAATTAAAACATGCTACCAAATAATCCTCTCTGTCTACGTGGTGCAGGTACCTTGTCTGTTCGAAGCGTCGATAGACTGTTCAATTGCTTCATAACCTGAGGATCACAGGTCATCATCTTGTCTTCCATAAAAAAGACTACAGTCGACTAACCTCTTCCAATTGATCTTTCCGTTCCTGAAGATCAAGGTGACGGCGAACAGTTGGGTTCTCCCGTGCGAATGCTACAATCTCGTTTCTGTCAAGATTGTATAGCAGTCTGGAATCAATTTCTCGAGGGAACTTGTCAGAAAAACATGAGTTGATTAATAGATTGAGAGGAAGGTAATGCGAAAAACTTACTTGATAAAAGAACTGATCTAACAGTTCGATGTTGATGAACAAGGTCGAAGTGTAGGCAAGTTTATCGGCTACCACATTAAGGAACGCTTCCGGGCAGAATATATCGCTGTCTGGTCCAATTTTGCATCGCTTGGACTTGAGAGCGGCAAGTCTAAGTTTCAAAATGCTCACTCGCTCACTGTAAAGCATCGCATGTCGAGCTTGTAAAAGGATAACAATGAGCGTGAGACAATACTAGCTTAGAGGAGGAACCTACCATCTAGTAGTTGAGCTGGCGGATATCGATAGTCGTCCTCCTCAGTTGTCTGGTTATCTCCAGGTTCGTCCTGTTGCAATAACCGCCTCTGCTTTCTGTCCCTTTCTTTCTCCTCTATTGTCTTGACATACGAAACCAAATTACCCAACCTCCTACTGCCACCCACTCTCTTCCTAATCTCCTTCAACCCGTTCTCGCACATTCCCATCTCCTTCTCGAATAGTTCAACTGCTTGCTGCCTGCCACCTTCCCATTCTCGTTCGTCTACTTCAATCTCATATTTGAACGGTTTGATACAGTTCTCGACGGAGTCTGACGTGACCCCAATACGATCTCTCAAGATCGTGTGTGACAACTGTATCAGCCTCTCCGCCGCTCCAGGATGGAAAGTGAACGGCTCCTTTGATGCAATGGAGTCGATGAGAGCCCTCAGCCCATCTGCAACTAACACAGTCGAATCTCGTCCAACACCAGATTTCGTCAACAACGAAGACGCTGCCTCAAGCTTATATCTCCAATACGGCTCGACATCTTCGGCCTTCACCTTGGGGTCATTTGCAAGATTTCCTAGCTCCGCTCCTTTCTTGTCTGACCAATACAACTGCTCCAAGATGTCCATAACCTTCTCGTCCAGCATTTCCTTCAGCTTGGCCCGAATCTGAGGTTTCCGAAACTGGTTGGTAAATTCTTTGAATTGTGCTTTCAGCGAATCAACAGTCTCCGCTACGTATGATTCAGCTGAGATCCTTCGATCGTTATACTGAACTTTGAACTGATATTGTGCTTCTTCAAGTTCGAGCTGCACCGCGTTGGTAATCCCGTGCAATGAAGACGCCATTGACGACTCGAGAACATCCATAAGTCGCCGTCGCAGGGTGTCCGTTCCCGTCATCAAAGCCGTTGAGCTGCCGAAGTGCTCCCTATATGACCCAAAAAACTCGGATTCCGCTCGCTGAGCCACCACAGTTGTGGACTCTCGTTTGGAAGATTTTCCGGGAGCTTTGCATACGACACCAACATAACCCAAGTGAAGAGGATATCGATTCCCGGATAATATATTTGCACCTTGTTCAGGTGGGACGAGATCCATCTTTGTAACAACTCCGATGGTGCGGAGACCTAATGGGTCGACTTTCCGGCTGGCTCGTAAAGCGGGTGAGTTTGCCAAATCGACGTCGGCTGCGCATACAGCCAGAATGATGTTCGGTTCGCGAATGTACTTCTCGCACAGACCAGCAATTTTCTCTTTGAGAGATTCTGGCTGGTCCATCGAAGCAATTTGAATGTATCCTGGCAAGTCAATCAAGGTGAGGTCTGGCACTCGAGAGCTATAGATGCGAAGGTCAATGGGATCATTGGAAACGGCTTCATCCGCAGGTACAGCGAGATTCAGATCCGTGAGGGTACGCTGTATATTTGAGAAATCGGTAATCTTCCCTAATCCCAATGAGGGGAATTCTCCGTATTCTTCTGTAGCCGAAGGCGTATGTATGAGCGTGAGTTCGATGGGCCTTCGCGTAACCATGTTATTCCCTCTATAATGAAACATCAATCAGCTTGTGTTTAGTCTGCGTAAGGAACCTGACTTACTTGGGAAGAAATTCATGACCTACTATAGCTTCCAGTACCGAGCTCTTTCCAGAACTCTGACTACCGACGACAACAATACTGGGCAATTTTAGGGTGTCACTTTGATCGATACTGATTAGCATACTCCTGATCTCAATCAGCTTGCGAGTGAGATGCATGAGACCGTTCTGCGTTAGATCAGCGTTGTTGGACGTGTCTGACGGCGACGACATGGTAGCAGCCACCAAAGCCGCTATGACAGCATCTTCACCATCCGGCCTGCCTTTCTTCTTAGAGTGTTCCTCACTTCCCGAACTTTCGCCTTGTTCTTCGCCTTCCTTAGCTGTGAACATGTCCTTTAGGAATTGCGGAGCTTCCAGTTTTGGCAATTTGACCTGCGACACCGCTGAAGAGATGGCCTTGATGCCACCGGAAGCATTCTCTACAAGATCACTCGTTGTGTCTCTGACAGCAGATAACCAATCCTCGGATTTTTGTTTTAATTCTATTGTGACATAAAGTCATATCGTCGAAAGACAGAACTGCACACATACCTTCAAATTTGTAATTGGCATATGTTAAACCGCCGGCACCTACAGTAGCTCCAGCGATCGGAACCCTGAATGCCCGAGCCACGAACCGCGGTATCGAAGTATACGAGATTGCACGAGCGTGTATGTAACGAAGGCCAGCATAGTTTAGAGAAACGTAACGGGGTCGAGGTCGAGTGAGATTTGACGATGTTAGAAAGGTGCTGAACTGTCGATGTACAGGGCGGGAGTATTTGATCTGTTTCGCAGAAACGTTTGGACCATGATTCGCGACCCTCTTGAGCGACGACGATGAGGGGAGCTTAGAACGGAGTGACGTATACATGGTCCAAATGTTCTCTGTGAACTCAGAGAGACGCCAGGGTTCGTAGAGCTGTGCTTACTTCCCGCGCGTGTCACAAGCAGAAGATCTGAAACCTGCCCTAAAGAAAATCTTGCCGCATTTCGAATTTGTGGACTCTCAATTTATCTGCACTTGACCTCCAACCATTGTATGAACAAACCCTTGCGGTGCGAATGCTAAGAGCTTTTACTAGTGGTTTTCATCTAATGACGAAGAAATCTCATATTCACATTTCACCTCGCTATATTATCGCTGAAAGTGTTGTACATACTTCACTATTCCGCAGAAACGCGATGTTCTGTTCCTCTGCTAGCTCTTCAAGTCTCTGGTCCCTGAAGAATACCTTTCAGAGCCTGAATCGAAGAATTGCATGGATGGCTTACAGTCCTATTATTGATTCTCTGGTTCTTAATTCTCCTGGCGAACCAACCACCTGCTGTCGTTCCTCCTGTTTCGAACCTCTTATTTTTCTCCTTAGCTGCAGCCTCAGCAATGAGGGAACTTTGTTCCTTTAAAGGTTCAAGAATTATAGAGCTCCCAGGACGGGTGAAGAATACTAAAGACCATCTTGTGTATTTCGATTGTTCCCCCGGAGGTGTTCTAGGTATATGACTTTCGTGGGTCGAATAAAAGACGGGATGGGGTGGGACGTACATTACACGGTGAAGATTGGAACGCAGGATCCCACTGCTGAATATTGCCATTGTATCGCCTTAGGTAATGTCAATGGCGACCTTTCTGTCTGCAAAGTGTCGGTTACTTACCCAAGTTGCAAATTGCATGCCCTGGTATCGGCTTGTTGCAATGTCCTTGTAAACCGCTGCTTCAATTCCTCCCAGCACGAAGACATACCTTGACATACTGCCACTCCTCTGTCCCAGGAACCAGAACTTGCAGACCACCAAGACGGTTGTGAAGGAACGACTATAAGTAACTCTCATCAGTCTGAAACTAGTCCAGGAAACACCACACTGGCATACCAAGCTGCCAAAGTCAGTGTGCGCTCCGATAGCGGTCTTGGCCTCGCTCATGCCTTCAGGCTTGGGAGGATTCTTGATGCATCTCGCCTCACTTCCATTCACTTGATCGACGCGATGCCTATTCGTTAGTTCACCTTCCGGTAAGCCGAGCTTCTTCTCGAAAATTTTCAAAAACAAATGGTTGACTTCCATTGACTTTTTCACGAAAGGTTTGACAGCGGAGTCCATGCTATCATTGACCGTAGATTGATATGTGCGATGGACAAAACTTGGCCAAGCGAGCGCATCGTCCTGTGCCACGTTGATAAACTCCACCGTGTCCTTGACTCCCATTTCGTTAATTGCATGTGACCCCGCGGCTTTGTATCTGGGATTGAATGGCATCAGTAGTTCATTCAAATTGCACAGCAGTGGACGACTTACCCGCAGGACCTCCCCCCATCTCCCTGTTCAAACTCCAGCTTTTCCTCCATCGGGAGTTTCATAGTCTCCAAACCCATCTCGAACATCCCCTGAACCTCTTTATCTGCACCATGGTTCTTCAAACTGCAATTGAACGTATCGAGATGCATCCCAGTATAACATCAATCATTACTTACTACCAAAAACCAAGCTCTGTAGCGGCTTTCCACAGCTTATTAACCTCATCCTCATCGCCGCCTTTCAGAAGTTGGTAATTAACGACGAAAAGTGGATGAGTCGGGACATCCTGTGGGAATGGAGGGTCGATTTTCTCCGTTTGGATGGCCATAACTACTAGTTGCAGTCGTCGATCTGTTTGGAACACGGAATAGAACCCAAAGGTAATGTTGGATTATGCTCCATTTTGCGGACACCTTTTAAATGCACTTGTTAGAATTTCCCTCCGACTACCGGCGACTGTCACGAATTGAACGGGGGTTCGTTCTTGCAACCTGTTCCTGAGTACTAAGGCCTTGCGGGGTGCTATGAAATTGTACATAGTTACCGTTTGGATTCAAATCGAGTCTGGTGACCCTATCGCATCTAGGAACTCAAGTACTTCCCACTTATTGGCCATTACGGGAAAGCCGTTGACCTTCTCGTCCAGGACATCTATCTCTCGAGTTGCAAAATTGCGGTGTTATATATACATGAGGTCGCCGCTCCTAGGAAGGAAACCGAACCTTGGTAGCGATGATACCGGTGACTGTATCAAATCAAAACTCGTTACTTGAGCTATACATAGCTCTCCATTCCTAGGACTCTGGTGGATAACGACAACGATACTGGTGCACTTCTGAATCGATAGATACTGATCAGCATACTCATGATCTAAATCAGCTCTCGATAGGGATGCATGAGACCGCTCTGCACTAGATCAGCGTTTGAACGAACGTGTCTGGCGTGGGCGACACGGTAGAAGCCACCAAAGCAGTTAAAGTATGAGTCGAACTTGTTATCTTCAAGTTCGTCATCTGGCCTGCTATCTTCTTAAACCGTTCCTCGCTCCCTGAACTTTCACTTCGCTATTCACTTTCCTTGGCTGTACCAAGAACCTCCTACTCATATACCGCCTGTTACATTGGTGGTCGGAAGTGCTTTACATACTCTATTCCGCCGCCACGCGATGTTCTGTTCCTCGACTAGCTCTCCAAGTCTCTGGTCCCTGGAAAATACTTTTAAGAATCCGACAAGACGAATTACACGGGTCGACTTACTGTCCTATTATTGATTCGCTGATTCCTGATCCTTCTAGCAAACCAGTCGCCTGCTGTCGCTCCTCCTGTATCGAATCTCTTGTTTTCCTCCTTAGCTGCAGCCTCAGCAATGAGAGAACTTTGTTCCTTCAAAGGTTCAAGAACCACAGAGCCTCCAGGGCGAGTGAAGAATACTAAAGACCACCTTGTGTATTTCGATTGTTCCCCCGGAGGCGTTCTGGATATATGACTTTAGTGGGTCGAGAAGAAGAGACAAACCGGGGTGGGACGTACATCACACGGTGCAAGTTGGATCGCAAGATTCCACAGCTGAATATTGCCATTGCATCGCCTTAATTGAGGTAAATGGTGACGTCTTCGCGCAGCAATGTGTCGGTTACTCACCCAAGTTGCAAATTGCATGCCCTGGTGTCGGCTTGTTGCAGTATCCTTGTTGAGTCGGTTATCTAGTCTTACTATGTACGAAGACAGACCTTGACGTACTGCCACTCCTCCGTCCCAGGAACCAAAACTTGCAGACCACCGAGACGGTTGTGAAGGAACGACTATAATTCTCATCAGATCAGAGTCTGATACTGGTCGAAGAAGCACCTCCGTGACATACCAAGCTACCAAAATCAGTATGCGCTCCGATAGCAGTCTTGGCCTCGCTCATGCCTTCAGGCTTGGGAGGATTCTTGATGCATCTCGCCTCAC
Organism: Sarcodon aspratus; assembly: GCA_003313825.1. Classification (NCBI taxonomy): domain Eukaryota; kingdom Fungi; phylum Basidiomycota; class Agaricomycetes; order Thelephorales; family Thelephoraceae; genus Sarcodon; species Sarcodon aspratus. The sequence goes on from QLOR01001518.1 coordinate 11,357, forward strand.
TTCCGCTCGCTTGATCGACACGATGTCTTTTCATTAGCTCACCTTCCGGTAAGCCGAGCTTCTTTTCGAAAATGTTCAAAAATAAGCGGTTGACTTCCATTGACTTCTGCATGAAAGGTTTGATGGCCGAATCCATGTTGTCGTTTACCGTGGATGGATATGTGCGATGGACGAAATTTGGCCAAGCTAATGCGTCATCTTGGGAGACATTGATGAACTCGACAGTGTCCTTTGCTCCTGTCTCATTAACTGCATTTGTCCCTGCTGCTTTGTATCTGGTACACGGGGCGACATGAGCTGTTCATTTTAAATGCGCAACAATGGGCAACTTACCCGCAAGATCTCCCCCCATCACCTTGTTCGAACTTCATCTTTTCCTCCATCGGGAGTTTCATAGTCTCCGAACCCATCTCGAACATGCTGTGGACTTCTTTATCCGCACCATGGTTCTTCAAACTGCATTTGAACGTGATGAAATTGCACCCCTATATAGCATCATTCATTACTCACTACCAGAAACCAAGTTCCGTAGCAGCCTTCCACAACTTGTTGATCTCGTCTTCATCGTCCTCTACAAGAAGTTTGTAATCAACAACGAGAAGCGGATGGGTCGGGACGTCCTGTGGAAATGGAGGGTGGATCGAGTCCGTTTGTATGGCCATAGTAATTACCACCTCCCGTAGTCGTTAATTGGTTTGGGACAAGGGAATTGAAAACAAAGGTTCTGTAACATATGCTCTGCTTCCGCAGGCTCCTTTTGAATGCACTTACGACCGACCACGGGAGTCCCAAGTCCAATTGAACGGCTACTAGCCGGATCTTGCCACGGCCGGTTTCCCTGATCACAAGTCCACTGGCAAATGCTTCCGCTTTTAGGCGACACAGGAGTATATTGTGCGATCAAATGGAGGAATAACTTGAAGTAGCAATCAATGGTATGTTGGCGAATATCGATATGTTGGTATTCAGGGAGTATTGAACTGATTATAATAGATCCTTTGATGGTTTTCCTCAACGACGTAGAGACGACAGTCATATGTTGCGTGTCGCCATCGAAGGGAAGCACAGATCACATTGTTCACGGTCCAACTCCGAATCGAGCCAAGCGGAACCCCGGTAACTCTCAGGCTGGTTCTCAGATATTACTCATTGCGCCATAATAGTTTGAGCCAGTGGGACCTTGTCTTATCCAAACTTTCGATTCATTCATATTCAGAGATATAAATTTCTCTTCAAAAGTCCTGTAGGCCTGTCACAGTCTCTCTGGCTGCGACTTCGATCACCCCCAGTTTGTTTTTTGTTTTCGCACGGTGAAACCTCTCTCTGAGAGGCTCGCTGGAACTGCAAAAACTTGAATATTGAATGGTTGCCATTGCGTTGTTTGTATCACGTTGTGTTGTGCACCAGAAACTTCGGCTCTCGATCGTGAATGATGTAATCTCGCCCGGTACATGTGAGTAAATCGAATGCCCCACTCCCCATGGGGTATGGGGCAACTCGTGTAGATTTAGACATGCACCGTGACGCTATGGGAAAAGGAGTAGATCTGTTTGATGTGTCCGACGCTTGGGAACATTTCGGATCCGCTGTGAAATTGATCTGTGACGTTCCGCTCGAGTTTGTAGGCATATATGTTCTTTCGTCGGGCCGGTAAATCTAGATGTCAACCGCTTGGGAGCGAATATAAGCATCGTGATAATTCCTTTACACATCAGGCCAAAGGGTTGCTTTCAATATAACACGCGCTATCTTACATCCGACCCCGCTTCCTAATACACAGGTACGTCTGCAATATCAATCAATTAATAATCATATCTCGGCGTTTTTTTACTCTACGCACAATTATTTCAACAATTTGGGATAGCGATTGAAAATGTCCCCGCATTTTTCCGTGGACGACCCTGCATTTTACAGAGAATATCTTTTCCCGTAAACGCCTTCCTTGATAGCTTTGATTTCTGTAAGCGAAAAAAAAAGAGATAAGAAATTAGATCAAACAATGTAGTACGTCAATTTCAACGCACGCAATGCAAGATGTTTGGAATGGTGCCTTCCCACAGCCAGACTCCCTGTAAAAAATATAGTTGATAACGGATGCTTCGATACCGGATCGCGTCTCTGTCGTTACCTGTCATGAACCACAGATTATCAACACCACAATGCCTCCAGAATGAATTCGTCTCATATTCCTCATTCAGCCCTCCTAATTCATGCAATCCGTCTGTTATCTCGTCTCCGCATATCCCACGTATAGAATTCCGAAAGTCGGAGAATCTAAATATAACGGTTTTTATATTCAACAAAGAGAGAAGGTGAGATGACGTTGGGAATAAAACGGACCCAGTAGCGAAGATGACAACGTCAGCCTCGAGCTGACTTCCGTCCTCGAAGAGCACGCCGTGCTTGGTGAACCTCTCGAGGACAGAATCACTCTTCAATTTAATTTTCCCGTCGACGATGAGTTGGCTTGCGCCGTGGTCTACCAGATAATAGTTTTATCATATGGTCAGGTTTCTTATGAAGAAGAATTATACCCATGTAATACCCTCCAGCACGGGTGACATTGAGAAAAACGAGTCCAGAGCCCTCGTCTCCAAAATTTATTTTGAATCCCCTTCGAGTCAGACCATCGAGAAGCTCTCTTCACAAGATGATTAAGATAGGAGATGCGGTAATGTAGCGTCATCACAAAAACATACTTGTCAGCTTCGGCAACGGCTTTTGTCGATCTTTGCAGAAGGAGTTTGAGGAATCCGAGTGGGTAGGAAGCGCCCATCCGATCTGCAATCGCAGTTGGAGGACCGCCTTCTTGGTAGGCTAGATACAGGTAGGTTATTAGAGAACTCGTGATGGAGTTAGGTGAACGTACGGCCTAATAACATCGGAAACCCTTTTTTCGCGCTCATAATATACACCGACGATCGTTGGTACATAGTCTGCATTGTTCAATATCATCAAACCTCCTTTGAACGTTTGTTGGGGAGGACTCACGACATCTGTGTGGCGGGCATTTAGCAAAAGCACGCCGATGAGGAGGAAATGAGCCTACCAACTCCATGCTCTACACAATCTGCTGAGACATCATGCCCGGAGGTACCAGCACCGACAACAACGACTTTCTTGCCGATATGGTCGCTCGCACTTTTGTATTGGGTAGAATGCAATATCAGTCCCTCAAATTCGTCCTGTATTTGCAGTGTTAATATAGAGGAGATGAAGTCACAGTGAGACACGTACTTTCCCAGGTATACCAGGGATATAAGGGGGACTGATCAATCCAACTGCAAAGATGACATGAACAGGATGAAAAACACGTTCCTCCGCCTTCTCTCCGCTACGACGAACAACCACGTCCCACAAGTTGGTTTTGGGGTCTTTCCTGACAGAGGAGACGGTCGACGAAAGCCAAACGTTCAACTCCAAAGAATGCGCATAAAATTCCAGCCAATCCGCGAACTAATCAAAAGTCAGACAATTGCGTTGCATAGCAAGGTCCGGTTACTAGCTTTTTTGGCAGGTGCGAAAGTGGGCCAAGTTGGTGGGAACCTGTTAGAAGAGACTTTTAACCAAGATCAGATTGTCGGGCTCGGACACTTTGATGCTTACGGGATGTACGGTAGATGATTACACCCTGGCATATTGTAAGCTTATCGGATTCGTGACAAAAGAACATCTCGGCGTACAAACTGGATCGTTCAGACATAATGCATCATATCTCGCTCTCCACTTATCTCCAATTCTAGCTTCCTTTTCAATTATCAAAGTAGGGATATCCAGAAACTTGAGTCGCGCGGCAGCTTCCAGCCCACAATGTCCCCCACCGATGACGAGGACATACGGTTCAACACCCACAAATGCCTGTTCATTGTGTCGCTTCTCTGACCATTTCCCGCGATCAGGAAGTGGGTCACGGTGCGGACCAATCTTCTCTGGGTATTCCTTCAAGGATTCAATATTGGTGTAGACACAATGGCCTTTCCACTCCCCTGTCGAAGTCGGGATGATCCTAAACACACCGGTCCCGGCACCAACCTCGCCTACATCGAACCTGAAGAGCCCCTGTATCCAAGCCAAGTCCGGATAAGGCTGAAAAAAATCTACGCGTTCGAGAGCAAACGCGTTGAGGTTTGCGACCGCGATACGATCTTCTAGGAAGCGACGAAGATTAGGCGAACCGTAGATCGTGCGAAAGTCCCAGGTGATGGACAGGATGTCCCTCCAAAACGCGTCTTCGACGAGCTGAGACAAGATCTGATCGATGTTCGCGGATTCGACGCTGGATGAGAATTTCTTGAACCAATCTGAGGCAATCTGTGAGGCGTCGAGGTCGGGTGGAATCGACGCATTGAGTTTGTCCAGTGTTGGGAGATAGTAGGATGAAGTTGAAGACATCTTCGTAGACATCTTACTAGCGCTCAGTCTTCGAGGGGTCTTATTATAGGCCTTCGGACAAATACGGTGTCTACTACTACTAGTAAGTGCGAACGGTTAGTGAGA
>QLOR01001523.1:0-15134 GCA_003313825.1 Sarcodon aspratus
GACATCATGTGACCCACCGCCTTCTCCATTCTGTGTACGAGTTCGTACCTCACTCTACTCAGATCGTAGTGGCGCAAGTTTGCACCAAGTCCCCGACTCATCATGCATCATCATTGTACTAAGACTTTATATATATATATTTGTATGTACTGAGCTGATTAAATATGACACTGAGCATGCCATTAATATCTGCGGGTGTAAGCCTGGGGGCATCGAACGGTAGTCCCAAAGCGGCTTCAGGCTCGGCATTCCTTTTTTGGCACAGCTGCAGAAAAAAGGCTGTCCCATGCTCATCTCTGGCCCTCTTTCTTGCTCTCACACACAGGTCAGTACTGGGTAAGCATTCCCATTCTATTTTCCGACTGCTCCTTGCCAAAACGCGAGTTCAAGCGAGCACCAAGGTGTCTCAGCTTGTTCTCGGCGGCTCCCGCACGATTTCCCACGGTTAGAACGGGACCGTCGACTGCACCGGATTCAATGACTTACTGTAGAGAGTACATTCATTTCATGTGCGCACTCAAAAGGCGACAGGATGTGATCGCATGTCATGATGTCATCAGTGATGGATGAAATTAAGGAAGCTTTAGTTTTCTGGGCGAGTTTTAACTTTTAAGTGTATGGCAGCTAAACGGAGTTCATCAAACAACAACCTCTTGAGGCACTCTGTTCGATACTCATTAGAGTAGAAGAATTATGGAGGATTCAAATTCCGAGTCAATACTACAGGGCTTATTGTGACAAGCGGCTTCATTTTTATTTGGTGAAATAATGTAATTTTTGTGATGTGTGTTTTTTTTGGGTTATGTGTGTGTGTTTTTTTTTTGGGTTATGTGTGTGTTTTTGTAAGGTTGTGTGTATCGTTTGTGTATGGAGCAAGATAGATTTATATATTGGTATGATTAAGGTCAAGCAGAAGCGCTACATCGGGCTACAGTAATACACCTGTCAGTGGGACGGTGAATTTAAATCAGCCTCGGAATACAAACCAAATATTGTAGCAGCCAATCGGGCATTACCAACGTCAGTGTACTACTCGTATCTAAGTATTCCAGAGCAATATATGTGTACTACAAGTGGTATATAACTTAGGATCTGAGAATCAGTTGAAAACCTTCGTATCAGTAAAACCTCGGTCAGTGGGACACGTCACATCACAAGAGATAACCCAAATTTGGAAGGTATTGACCTTATCGATCACCAATCGTGTTGCCAGGTTCCTCATCCGCATCCTTGTCAGTCTCGGACTCTTCGTCATCCTCAGGCTTCTTTGGTCTTGGAATGGGTTTCTCGAGTAGACCCTGCTTTGGTTTCGTCCATTGGGGCTTTCTTCTTTCCTCTTTCGCAAGATCACGCTCAGCTTCCCATGCTTTGACAGCATCTTGATGAACTTTCCGAACTTCCTCGTTACGAGCCTTCCTTGCTGCCTCGTCTTTCTTCCATCCAGCTACAATCAGTGCGTGGCCTTCTCTCTTCCTTGCTCTCTCCTCCTTTTCCACTGCTTTTTGTTTTGCCTGCTCCTCAACCTCTATAGTCGAATTATAGAATTCATCTCCACTTAGAAGCTTGCTGTACCCGTCGCCAAACAGTTGATTACCTGTCTTTTTCTTCCCTGCCCTCGTTTCATGCTCCTGAAGATGTCCCTGAATTTTTGCCACATACATCCCTTGCAACACGGTAATCGCCTGCATGCCGATCATTGCCCATTTTCGCCACACATCTCGCTCCTCTGCTTCTCGCAATGCCTCAATAAGAGTTGCTTCTCGTGCTGTCCGTGGTTTGTTACCAAGGGTAGTGTGTTTACACTGCCTCATTGGAGAAATTGTGTACGGTGTGAAGCGAGGAGGCCTTACTCTTGAATGTGGGGGGGCCTTTGAGATGAGAAATGCGGCAGAGGTGGACGCTATCTCGTCAATTGCAATGCGAATAGGTGTAGAGATTTGGGGTGCGTTGACTCGTTCCAACAAATGTGGTGCTGCCGGAGGCTCACTGTTAATATTCTTGTCCAGTGTGTTATTCTGTGATACGGCTGCTTCTCTTGCAAGCTGTCGGTGTATCATATCCTCTATGACACGCACAGGACTTGCTTGTGGAATAGGAAGAAACCCTTGGCTTGAAGATGTAGTGCTGGGTGCCAGCATCTCGTTGGTGATGACATCGCGATTTAACGGAACGACGCCTGTCTTCCGAAAGGCTGCAATGATGTTTTCCTTTGATAGTGCCTGGAGATGAGCTTGAGCATAGACCGACAGGAAGTTTGTTTTATCCACTTTATGGCCACATTGTTGCTCATATTCGTCTCGAGCTTCAGTCCACCGCCGCTTCAGCACACTAAATATTACCACGTCAAGACCTTGATAGATGTGCGTTGAATGGGATGGATAACATAGGATATGTATCCGATTTTTGCGTGCGTATTCAAGGAAAGCGCGGGTATAGTGCGAATTATGCCCATCAACGAGAAGAAGTTGTTGTCGGCCTGCAGCCTTTGCACAGGTTTGTTTGTCGAATTGCTTTATCCATTCGACACCGATCTCACCATCAGTATAACCTTTCTTAGAATGACCCAATCTGATCCACTGTAAGTTTCTGTTGTAAAAGTCGTATGAAAGCACTCACGATGCGTTTAAAGGATTATTTTGCCTCCAACTAGTCTGAAATGACTCCCCTTTAAAGATTACGGCAGGTGGCAAAGATGTACCATCGGCACAAATGGTCACTATAACTGTAATGTTCTCCCGGTCTCCACTACGTTGCTGATGCTGGACCTTTTTTCCTTTCGGTCCTATGATGCGCTGCCGTGTTCCAAGGCCCTGCTGAATACCAGTCTCATCTGTACCCCAGATAAGCTCGTTGGGAATTGATTCCTCCCCCTCTTCTCCAATGATAGTCTTTTCTAGAAGATTAAAAAATGCTTCTTTTGTATGTGGATTCCCTGCGCGTGCACGTGAATTCTCGAGAGGATGACACCAATAAGTCCAAAGTCGATCCGAGTGCTTCTCAAGAAAGCATGCGGCCCAGTTTTTCCCTACACCTTGGAAATTCTTGTCCAGCCGTGCTTGCAATATCTCGTTTGCATGCTCCTCTAACCTCCGTAGTGATAGTCCATGTCCTTGGTTTGCAAGTTGTATCGCATATTCGATAATGCTATTCGCTTCTTCAGCCATGACCCAACTTCTTTCTGCATTGGACTGAGCCTGAGTCTTACCACCCTTGGCATACCATGATAGGCTTGTCTTTGATATCTTGATTCTGACCTTCTCTTCCTTCCAGCACTCCTCCTCTACCTGCTGGCAAATCTTGCGAAGCCCCATCCTTGGCTTGTCTGTCAGCACCTCCTTCTCATATTCTGCATTGTAAAGCTCTGCTGCACGTGCCTTCCATCTGTCACTTATCTCAACATATATTTGCTGTGTCTTGGTCTTTGATTTTGCATGTCGGCCCATTGCAAATGAGTTTTTGTTGTTCGAAGAGGTGCGGAGGTTAACTTGGGCTAGATTGGATCTGGTGAGATCTGATCGCTTCCGCTTTTGGAATGCGTGATGTGACGCTCAGAAAAGCTATACAATGTCGATGGCTCGAGAACACCATCTACCAGCTGAAATCATAATCAGGCTGTTGAAGGTCTTTTTAATTTTGGATTAGATTATGGATCTAAAAAAAAAATGGAGACTTTTGGTTTTTTGGTTCTGAAAAACCTTGTTTTGCGTGTTTTTGACTCATTTTGACAAGCATTCTGGCCATATAGTCATGAATATATATAATTTTGGGACAAGGGCTCATTTGAAGATAGGTCAGTACTCAATAAATATATATGCATTAACTCCGAGGCAATATAGAACGTGAGGAAGGTGAAAAAGCCTAATGTCCCACTGTCTGGTGCTGTCCCACTGGCCGGTGTATTACTGTACATACAGCTGTATCAGTCTATTATCCATAATAGGAAATTTTTCACATGAAAATAGGTGATGGGAAAACTTTGTCAACAAAAGGCTATAGCTGTATAGTTTTATTTGCCATAATAGGAAACAGTTTCACATGTCAAAAGTGACTTTTGGTGATGGGAAAACTTTTTCGACAAAACAAAACCCTCCCTCTTCCTTACGTCAGAGAGTCGGGGACTAACATTTGTGGAACTTCATTTCCTGTTCGGGGAGACGGTGCTAGACTCAGAGTATACATACGAGTCGGTGTATGCCAGCAAGTCAATGTGGTCTTATCTTGTCGTTCTGATCCCTCATTCCCCGTCGCTATCCGTTTCAAATGGATCCATTACACCAAACGACAGACAACTCGTCATTAGAATCACAATCTGACCGGATTCCAACCCATGTCGCCTCTGCGGTACATAGGATTCAGGCAAGCCCGAGCAGGACTACAGCACTTGACGGTGAGGGGCATCCCCAGACAGTCTATGCGACATTCTAATTGAACACACCACAGCTTCGTCATCATCTCAGTCACCGAACCAAGATTCACTGCCCAACCTTTCTCAATGGAGTCCTCATTATGAATTCTTCAAGGGAGCCTCTCATGTCGACGCTAGTCATGGGACCTTTAATGCCGTTGGGGGAGATCAGCATAATACTAATATAACGATCGAGGTGAAGGTATCTATAAAGAAGGGGACAGTGGTGGTGAGCCGGCGCGTATTTTGGTTATTTCGCGTATTTCGGCTATCCGTACATGCCACGTTTTTCGTTCTGCGTGAGCTCGAAACGTTCAAACTCAGTTCGAACCTTATTCCTACATCAGGAAAATTCCTGAACCCTTAATTTCGCTTAATTGTTACTTAATCTTACTTAATTGACTTTAAGTGAAATTTAAGCAGAACCTGTCTTAATCCAAGTAAGGGGTTTCTTAAAATCGTGTTTAAGAGCCATTAAGAGCCATTAAGAAACATTAAGAAACATTAAGAACACTAAGTAATCAGGAATATATTTTCTGAATATTATATTTTTTCTTTACTTAGCACTCTTAATCCTCCTTAATTGCTCTTAATTGTGCTTAATGGTTCTTAAATGCAATTTTAAGAAACCCCTTACTTGGATTAAGACAGGTTCTGCTTAAATTTTACTTAAAGTCAATTAAGTAAGATTAAGTAACAATTAAGCGGAATTAAGGGTTCAGGAATTTTCCTGATGTAACTTGGAAACTTGCCTTCGTGCACCGTTTCTGTGCATTCCCTTGCATAAATATATGTTTCTGTAGTACGAAATATTAAGAAAATTGACATTTAAACTCATTTCAAGTGCTGAAATCAATTGATTGCTATATTAGTGGCATAAATCACACTTTCGTCGTGCAATGAGTGATCTTCACTGAAAAAAAAAAGGATGAGTTAGCGTGTGAAATTTTGCAGCCACACCTTCCTAATCGATCTCCATTCCCTTTGACTGTCTACAACCTCCATCTTCACACTACATCTCTTGAGAAAAAATTATCTCTGTTGTTTTCTACATTCACTTAGGAGATTGTGAGTCTAATACACCATTCCTTCTCATCTCCATGCACTCATGCTTTTTTCAAATTTTGATTTCAAAGTTTTTCTACTATCTGGCTATACATCAATCTAAACCGATCTGAACACAATCCACACTTCGTTTTATGTGTCTTGCCACACGTCAGCATTCCTCTTCTGATTGCTGAACGTCTGTGAGTGTAATCAAATTTTTTTGGTTTGCACCGCTATCCCCTGTAATCTATACACGGAGTGTTGAACGGTTGGGAGTATTTCCTTTGGTGGAACATCTCTTTTGCTTTCCTGGGTCCCTGTGTACTGCCATACACCCTAGAGGCGTTACAACTGCTTTGCTTCATTAGAACTACTTCGATAGTGTAAGGAAAGGCCAGAAAGTGCCTATATATAAGAAATTAGTAAAATCACATTCGTTCGTAAATCATTGTGCCAATCCAGCATAAGCCAACTGCTGCAGATAATTGGAGCAATAGTAGATCTGACCAGTTGCTGCATTCACACTCCTCATTGTGCCGATCCTAATATAAGCCACCGTTGTAGATTAGGAGTGAGCAGATCTAAACAGTGCATTTTCCCCTTCTTTATCTTGGTGCCGACCATCTTAGTGCCGACCAATCGTAGTGCCGACCAATATCTTTGAGCCGACTGATCCCATATAAGGTGTAAAGATTGTAAATCATGTAAGTGCTATTTCTTGATAAATTTTATATAAAATACAGCTTATCATATAATGTTAAGGTCTGATGGTCTGGATTATGAGAGTGACTGGAGCATTGATACTGATGGTAATCAGATCCCCCGACGGTTTAATCATGCTGCTGAGTATGTACTATTAATTCTTGACTTGATAGTCTACTAATATTACACTCCTGCTATAGGAATAGAAATGATCCAACACAAGAGTATGTCTACTTTTCAGCTCTATATGTAAGGTACAGGATCATAACTATATTATAGAGCTAATTCTCCAGAAATGAATAATGGAAACGATGATGATGAAACTGTGGATAATGATATTCATAGGTATAAATTTTGATACTACCAAAAACTACAAGATTAAGTAATGGTTTTTAAATTATAGGACTCCTGAGCGTGTACGCCAAGCTCAAAGAGATGCAGATCACGCACAACGGCTACAGATGACTTCTCCAGAAGTTCGTAGAGAGCGTGCTGCAAGAGATTGGAATGGAATACAGCAGCCAAACTTTGGAGCACAACCTAATATTCCACAGAACCCTCCTCAATTCTGGCAAGGTCAATATCCAGCTTTCCCTCATCATCCAGCTTTTCCTCACTATCCAGTCGTTTCTCATCATCCGGCTTTTCCTTATTATGGAAGGAATCTTGGTCCCCCCCCTCCTGCTCCCCCTCTTCCTCCTCAAATGTTACGTCATCCACCAGTATCACGTGATCTTTATCCTGGATTACCTCGACATAGTATTGCTCACCATGATAGACAAGCAATATATCGAACTATCCTATGCTGCAGGAACGATGCTGTAGACAAGCTGAATAAGGAGATCCTAAACATATTCCCTGGAGAAGAGATGGTCCTTCATAGCGTAGACAAAGTCACTGAAGGTGAAGAACACTATCCAACCGAATTTCTCAATACAATCAATGTTTCTGGCCTTCCTCTCGCACACCTTGCACTCAAACCAGGATGTCCTCTTATGCTCCTCCGTAACCTTGATACAGCTAATGGGCTTTGTAATGGCACAAGGTTGATTCTGCTCAATATCAAACCACGTGTTTTGGAGTGCCGGATACTGGGTGGAAAATTTGCAGGAAATACAGTATTAATTCCAAGGATTAGTATTGAACCATCTAATGAAGATCTACCCATTCCTCTTTCCCGCCGACAATTCCCAGTCCGCCTTGCATTTGCTATGACAATCAATAAGTCACAGGGCCAATCAGTCAAGCATGTTGGCCTAGACTTGCGCATTCCTGTCTTCTCTCATGGACAGCTTTACGTTGCTCTATCACGCTGTACTTCTGGAGATAGAATCAAGGTGTTATTTCCTAATGGATCGGATACAACTACAACTATAAATATAGTTTATCCAGAAGTATTACAAGACATTATTCCTCTTCCTTGGTAAGCAATTTTAACCCATACTAATACTTGCAATATTAATCAAGCTTATAGATACATATATCTTTTCTTCAAAAAATGTAACCAAGCAGTCTTCAAAACATAGAATTACTAAGTACATATGTTCTTTAGAAAATACTGTAACTATTATATAGCAATTAAACACATACTTTGAAAAATAGTATAAAGCATTTCCTTTGAAACTGGGATTAAGCATGTCTCCGTGGCAAGCCACGGAGACATGTGTTGAGATTCATACAAAAACTGGGATCAAGCATTTCCTTTGGAAACTGGGATTAAGCATGTCTCCGTGGCTTGCCACGGAGACATGTGGTGAGATTCAAAGGATAAATAGTATAAAGTATTTTCTTTGAAAACTGGGATTAAGCATTTCCTTTGGAACTGGGATTGAGCATGTCTCTGTGGCTTGCCACAGAGACATGCGTTGAGATTCACAGGAAAACTGGGATCAAGCATTTTCTTCGGAAACTGGGATCAAGCATTTCCTTAGGAAACTGGGATTAAGCATTTCCCCGTGGCTTGCCACGGGTACCTAAACTTGTTTGTAATTATTGAAGCGAGTGAATGATCGCTAAATGGTCCTTAATAGGGAACTTACGGTATGTCCATGACCATTAGTTTTCTCTGCATCTGATCTCACATGAAGTAGACATTTCCTTACTGAACAAGCTACGACGAGCTAAAAACGCTGGATATCTCTCTGAACACCATCAGACATGCCTAGCAGAGACACGAAAGGCAGAATTGGCACGTATTCAAAAGTGGGAGGTCGATTTTACGGACAGGCGTGTATACTGGTTGAATGGGATGGCTGGCACCGGCAAATCAACAATTGCTCAAACATTTGCAGAACGGTCTGCTGCAGGTGGACGACTCGGAGCTAGTTTCTTTTGCTCTCGCGATTATCCAGATAGGCGCGACATTCACTTAATCTTCCCAACCCTTGCATTTGGACTCGCACGCCAGTACCCACAATTTTTAGACGCTCTCACCGAGGTTTTAATCTTGTGCCCGGATGCAGCCGAAGAGTCGCTAGCAATTCAACTCAACACTCTCCTTATACAACCACTCAAGTCCACAAAGTTATCTACGACCATCGTTATAGATGCTCTGGATGAGTGTGAAGATAACGAACCAGCTTCTGCAATCCTTTCTCTCCTGGCACGACACATTGACGCAATACCGTCTGTCAAATTCTTCATTACTGGCAGGCCTGAACCACCAATTCGATCTGTATTCCGCCTCCCGGTGTTACAGCCACATACAGAAGTATTCGTGCTCCACAACGTCGATCGCTCATCCGTTGATCAAGACATTGAGCTCTATCTTCGGACACGTCTATCAGAGATTGCAAAAGAGAGGAGCAATTGTGATTTGACAGATCCATGGCCTACCGATGACGATATCGCTTTCTTAGTCAGCCGATGTTCTGGGCTTTTCATCGTGGCGTCCATTTTTGCCAGACTTGTCGGGGATCGTCATCTTGATCCACAAGACCAGCTGAAGGCGATCATTATGGATGGATACTCCACTGTTCATGAAGGGAGATCGGGGGTCGATGACACATATCTGCAGGTCTTCCTCCGGAGCTTTCCAGATGTTGATGTCCTTGACGCCAAGTTCTTTGACCTATTGCGACTTGTCGTTGGGTCCATCGTGTCGGTGTTCAGACCCCTATCATGTGTAGATCTTGCGAAAATACTGGACATGCCACAGGGGAGAGTTAAGAGCAGCATCCGTTGGCTCCATTCTGTTGTTATTATTCCGGATTTGGATACATGGCCTCTACGCATCTGCCACAAGTCCTTTGCAGATTTTCTTATTAACCCGAGACGATGCACAGACAGACGATTCTACATTGAATCATCCGCCTTACACATGAAACTTGGGATATACTGTCTGAGATTGATGAATGGGTCGTTGAAGAAGAATATATGCGACTTACCCCCTTACGCTGTGAATGAGGACATCAATGATCCTGATGCACGTCGAGAGACGTATATTGGCAGCGGATTGGAGTATGCATGCAGATCCTGGGCCAATCATCTTCGGTTGGCTTCCAGTGACAGCGACGACGTTGGAACCGCTATCAAGCTGGTGGAATATTTCTTCAAGCATCACCTGTTATCATGGTTGGAGGTGCTCAGCATTGTAGGGGATGTGCGTTGTGCAGTTTATTCCCTGCGAGATGTGAAAGACTGGTTTGTCCGTGTGAGTGTGGACGCATTGTTGTTTACTTTTTTAATAGAACACCTGTTTCCAGGTTCATTCACCAGACACGGATCTACTGAACACCATGAAAGATAGCGAACGGTTCATCCTACGGTTCTTCGATGTCATTGAAGCCTCCGCCCGTCATATATACCATTCTGCGTTGCCTTGGTCTCCACGATCCTCTCTCATGCGAGTGTTATACGAGGACCAAATATCTACCAGAGTGAAGATGTTGAATGCAATTGAAGACTTGTGGGACGCATCCATGAGATCAATTCCAACACACAAGGCTGTGTTCGATATAACATTCTCCCATAAGGAGGATCTCATTGCAGTCGGCGAAGTAGGCTGTGTGGAAGTCTTTGAAACATTGACAGGACACCGTCGAGCTAGATTCACATCAGACGAGACTGCCACATATCGGGCTCTTTCCTTCTCCCCTGGCGGCACACTCCTTGCGACTGGACGTGACAATGGCATAATAGACGTGTGGGATTTACAAACTGATGGCCTTGTTAGTAGTTTAGAGGGACATACTGACGTCGTTGAATTGGTTGCATTCTCGCCATGCAGGACCATGATTGCATCTTGTTCACAAGACCATACTGTTCGAATTTGGAACATATCCGAGCCAGATTGCCGATGCATTTTGGAGGGTCATTCAGGTTTGGTCGCGAGCGTTTGCTGGTCATCTACTAGGAATGAAGTCATATCTGGATCTTGGGATAGGACGGTGAAGGTGTGGGACATTAATGAGAACAGATGTATGAAGACATTTTCTGGATATGAAGGAGTGTTTTCTGTTGCATGCTCCCCAGATTCATCATTCGTTGCTTCAGGATCACTCCATGAAGCGAACATCTTCAACGTCCGCACCGGTGATGTTTTCCAAACAATTACGACGGATGGTTGGGTCGAGTCGGTTCGATTTCTGGGTCAAGATAGGTTCATGTATGCAACCGAGGCTTCGACATTTGTAATTCATGATCTCACCAAAACGACCAACACTTCGAGACCAAAACAGAAAAACAGGCTAGACCGCTCCTTCCGAAAGGCTCGACTCAGGCCCGAGTTGCTTCAAAGCCTAGACCGTCGCAGCAAGACTGATCCCGCCAAAGATCCTAATGTGTTGATGTTCAAATACCAGGGAAATAAAGCTGCGGTCTCAACCGATGGGGCTCGCATTGCATCAGTAACTGGCAGTGTTGTGAAGACTTGGCAGACAGACGGTCCAAGCCCAAACAATGACATGGCCGGTCATCACAAATCTGTGTGGAGCGTCGCTTTTTCGGGGGACGGACGGCTTGTAGCCTCGGGGTCCTGGGATCACACTGCCAAGCTGTGGGATCCAACGACGGGTCGGTGCTTGCATACATTCAGCCACCCCAATGAGGTTACTTCGGTGACATTTTCGCAGGACTCGACACTTCTCGCATCTGGCTCATTCGATCGCATAATACGAATCTGGGATACTCGGACCCACAATCTCATTTCGACCTTCGAAACACCTGAACCCGACATTCGCTATGTCCATTTTAGCCTCGGGTTCTCCCCAAATGGAAATCAAATGGTGTCTCTTAGACGTCCATACTATCTGGGACAAGGAACTTCCATGCACGTCGACTTGTGGGAGATAGCAACTGGGAAATGTCTTGCTTCCATGGAAGTTGATACCTTCTTCGACAAGGTTACATTTGGTGGTGATGGGATTAGCATTATCCTGGAGAACAACAGCAAGACGGTGAGATGGTGCATATCCCCCAATCAGTCTACTATCGACGACGACATGGATGATCACTCGTCGCTTCCAACGAAGTTTCTCCCGTTCCATGATATTCAGCAATCCATACCCACACGTTTCTATCATTACCAAGAGGGGAGAGAGTGGATTCTAGACGAGCAGGAGAGACCGGTCCTTTGGGCCCCACCTGATATGAGACATGCGGGTGATTGTTATGGAAAAATGGTCGTTTTAGGATCTCTTAGCGGACGAGTTCCGATTGTAGACCTTGCGGATGTGCAGTAGTGATCAACTCGACCTCCGTCGCTTGTCGAATAGTATTTTCTTATATATCCCATTGATACGTTCCGTACAGTAGATCTGTATAATTTTCATGCTATAGAGTACTCCTTTGTCGACACTTTGTTTTCAACTTGAAAAGATTTATCTACCGTGTTCGAGACTCACCAAACTCGACTCGACCATCTGCACCTCTACTGATAGCTAACTCGGATCCTGCAACGGCGTGACTGGAGAGATTGACTCTCGCTGCAGGCACGAACTCGCCATCTTCCCTCAGAATCTTTCATTTCGTGGTGGTCATCATCTCGGATCTCCAGACTCAACATGTCAACGTATCAAAACACCCCATTGCGCAATTCAAATCTGCTATCCAAGATCTATTTCGACCTCACTTTCCCAATACGACTATCGCCTCGGGCTTTCTCCAATTAGAACTGCCTGGAATCAATTGTCGTCTCTTGGGGGGTGCTACTACCACTCGCAAGGTGAACCGTCTATTCATGTCGACGTATATGTCGGAAAAAGCTTAAATTAATTGTAATCGATTGTAACGGACTATAATGCCATAATCGAGTAAGGCAATAAAAACTATTTATAATTAACCCCAAGCGATTGTAAATGTAACCATAATTTTCATTACAATTCGTTACAATTCGTTACCGTAATCACAATCAAAATTGTAATGGAATTATAATTTGATTACAATTGCGGTTCGGAATGATAATTAGGTTAGATATGCTCAGAGAAAATTAAAATCGATTATAATCGGCAATCAATTATAATTGCGCTCGCATTTTTCCGACATACTTGGAGCTCGATGACTTGACGCTGTTTTGTCTGTAGATAGGCTGCGAATCATTAAACTTTTTCAGACGCTTGCTTTAGCCGCTCGCTGAATCACCTTCGCCGCAGATACATTAGTGGACGCGGCGCACCGAATTCAAAAAGAAAACTGTATCGAGAAATTCTCCCCAATCCTTAAGAAGGTATGCAGTGTTGTCTTTTCCAACGTACAGCCTGAGAATCGCCGTGCTGACATGTTTAGCTAGAATTTCGAAGACAGATAATTGCGTAACATCTTTACTTCTCGAAATGCGGATATCCTCAATAGTGCTTGGGATTAGTTAAATAAGACTGCAGATTGTGACGAAGAAAATCTTGGTGTCGCAGACAGCGATAGTACTTCCTTATTCCGCTTTACGACACACTACCCATTATTCTCTAATTCCAACTAGGCAGAAACCTACACAAAGCGCTTCCGGACAAAGCATACCAAACAATTAACACGTCGTTGTCTCTAAAGGTTTACGCAAAAGCTTGCTCGTGAAAGGCGCCAATTCTGTTGAAAGCGAGTCGTTCTATTCCTCTTCGCCCAAGTCATTACAATAAGCTCACGCAGTTCTAGCACCAGACATACGAGGTTTCCAATTTCATGCTCTAGGGCCATCTGAAAGGTTGACAGAAAATTCACCACCCAATTAATACCACAACTTCTTAGGCAAATTCGAATCACAGAAACGCAGGTGTTTGCTGGAATATATCGAGATGCTGTTACTCGTCTTGATTACATACAGAGACGGAAACGTTAATACCTCTCCATTCCTATATTCACTCGACCGACACCTGCACTGGTTCAATGTTCTCGCATATAGAAATTCTGCTAATATTGACGTGGCCGATTCAGATCAAAACCAAAGGCAAGGACAATTTCGGAACACAGTGGGGAATGCGAATGCAGAAAGAACGGAAGGCACCGCTCAGATGACCATTCCTCAAGTTACGAAAGAAGGGGAGAAGAAAGCAATCGTCTTCATCTTCGAAGAGTGTCTCTCCCTTATTTTTCATTGGAATCCTTCACCGAATCAGAATTGGCTCTGGAACGGAGATGGAGCAACAGGTAAAGGTGGCCAAAGTCAGCGAAGCGCCGGTTGTCCCCGCCATGCTGTACACCAGTTACGAAATATGTCGAGAAGTCTGGTTATGGGCTTGGACCAGACGGTGAACACCCTATTAGATAATTGAGAACATATTGTTCAAATGTGTGAAATATTCCTAGGAACGAGTCGTCAAATTCTTCTGCACAAAATATGTATAGTTCTCTTGAGTAGAACGTTACGTTGGCAGCTTGATGTTACTGACTGCAGAGTTGGTAATGGCGGGGAGATCACAAATACTAATATTCGAGCTCACGTGACGGATAATAAATCTCTAGAAGGGTTTGGGCGACACACTGAAACTACTAGGGTGGCGACATTTCAGGAGCAGCGTAATGCAGACGGATTCAATCCTACAACGGAAAGCTTTACATCTCGGCTACCAGTAGTGTCATAAAGTCCAATCGACCATCCGATCTCAGACACGGACCTTGATTTGGTTCCTAAACCCCAAATAATTAGCACCTACAGAAGAAGAAAAAGCAGACACACGACCGAAGGTAGGGATCTATAAAAGGTTCAAAAATTCAGATAATGATGTGATCTGGGAATAGTTCGCAAGCGTTCGAATTTTTTGAGAGTTGCGGCTGCAAGAGGTTGGCCTCAGGGGGAAGACGATTGATGTTGGGAAAAAAAGGTTATGAACGGAATGCCTGGATATACATGCTAGATCACAAGTCGCGTATTACTGTCGGAATCCGGATGTCTTCGCCTCTGCCAGATTGCTTCTTGTTACGGATGTGCTATGCCCAAATTTTATCCTGGATACATGGACGTTTGTCGGAGAATACCAGACAATGCAAATCTTCGGAAATCCAGAAAAGGATACACGGCGAGAAGATCTAGCATATGATATCAGCATATCAGCTCACACAATTAATTTTGGGCGAAGAATTTGGAACAAGACGTACATATTCTAATGGTGTTGTGTTCCCAGCGGTGTGAATGGGTGATGAATCGATGAAGACCAAACCAAACGAACAAATCCGCGTCCACGAGGGGGGGGAGAGTAGGATGGAATCAGTCCATCAGCGTATTGGCGTCTAGCAGCAAGGTTTAATTTCAATGAACCCGCGATCGGCCAGCATATCAACTCACACAATTAATTCCAGGTGAAGGATTTAGGACAAGACGTACATGTTTTAATGGTGTTGTGTTCCCAGGGCGTGAATGGGTGATGAAGACAAAGACCAACGCACAAGTCCGTAACAGCCCCCGATACCATTGAAAGCGACTAAAAAGCGGGCGTGCTCCAAGCTTGGGAGATAGATATTCCTTGAGTGGGCCGCGCTGTTATTTGCATCGTCGCGAGTTCGACCTGGTAGAACTTTGTAGGAGAGTAGGATGAGATCAGTCGTCCATCGCAAA
>QLOR01001524.1:0-53643 GCA_003313825.1 Sarcodon aspratus
ACTCAATTCTTGTGATTTAATTACAAAAAAAAAATGTACTGTACTCCAAGAAGGTCTGGCCTTGACTGACCCTGATTTCAACACTAGTAGCTTGACGCGTGGACGAAGTACAACAATTCAAATATCTGTGATTTGGACTGTAGGATGAAATTCTCATCCGGGTTTTCAGTCAAATAAGAGTCTTTTTCATTATTATTTTTGGCAGGTTTCACGATAATCTAACAAAACGACATATACGAGGTGTTCCGACATCGATGCAAGAGCAATAGAAGACACCCGAGCCTCTTTATCTGTTGTTTTTGAAGCTGGAGCGTTAGGTCATGTCACACTTCCCAATTTGGATCAAACACACGGAGAATTCCGAGTCGCTGACTGCTGGATGATGATTAGATTAGAAAATTATATAATATAATATCCATATTTGGGCAGAGATCAGTCAATGCCGGTGTGATGTGACGTGTTTCAAGGACTGGTACTACTGGCTAGCACGCGTCCTGGTCCCTCTACATAACTAACTTCCAAACAGATGGCTCTTAAAAAATTCCAGAATATATTTCAATATGTAGAAGTAAATATATCAAATTTGTTTTGCGTTTTAGACCGCCATGATAGATACCAAGGCTGGCCAAATTTGACCATCCCAAGAACCGGTAAGTACATGACTCGGCAGTCAAAGACGAATTCTCAGGTAAGTGTTTCATTCCGACAGGGTTTCGTGAACTATTCATTTCCAATAAACCGTAAACTAGACGTGGAAGACTAAAATGAAATGAAAACATCGGAAATGCGTGACTAGGGTAAATTGGACGCGGGGGAAGAAGAGTCGGATTGGACAACACACAGCGTAAGAGGAAGTGTTAACAGGGCACTACCAAAAGAAGGATATACTGTGTAATGCTTTTAAAGGAAGAAAATGGTATGAACGAGATACAGAGGAAGGAAGGATCTAGCGCGCGTCTACTCGTCGTCAACAGGAACCTCCTCTTCGTACTCGACTTCTTCCTCCGCACTACAGGAATAACATGTGAGAACACTGTTAGAAACAAGGATCAAAATAGCTTACGTCGCTTCTTGATATTGTTGATATTCCGCTATTAAGTCCTGCATGTTGGACTCAGCCTCTGTGAACTCCATCTCGTCCATACCCTCTTGTGTGTACCAATGCAAGAAAGCCTTCCTCTTGAACATGCTAGTGAACTGGTCGCTGACACGTTTGAAGAGCTCCTGAATTGCAGTAGAGTTACCCAAGAACGTCACAGCCATCTTCAAACCCCTGGGAGCAATGTCACACTGAGCGGTCAACACGTTATTGGGAATCCATTCGACGAAGTAAGCATTGTTCTTCATTTGGACGTTCTGCATTTGTTCCTCAACCTCCTTCATAGAGACCTTACCACGGAATACAGCGGCAACCTAAGAAGCATCGTTCAGGTCCAATATTCATATGATTAGTAAGGATGACGTACGGTTAGGTAACGTCCGTGTCTGGGGTCAGAAGCGGCCATCATGTTCTTGGCATCGAACATCTGCTGGGTGAGCTCCGGAACGGAAACAGCGCGATATTGCTGGCTACCACGAGCAGTCAGTGGAGCGAAACCGGTCATGAAAAAGTGGAGACGAGGAAATGGAACTGGTGACAAAAAAGGATTAGAAATCATGATAACAGTCATAACAATTGACTGACCCATATTCACGGCCAACTTTCTCAAATCCGAGTTGAGTTGACCAGGGAATCGTAAACAAGTGGTGATACCGGACATGACAACAGAAACGAGGTGGTTAAGGTCACCGTAGGTTGGCGTCGTCAATTTCAATGTCCGGAAACAGATATCGTATAGAGCCTCGTTATCGATGCAGAAAGTCTGGTCAGAGTTCTCGACCAATTGATGCACCGAGAGTGTAGCATTGTAAGGCTGTCAAACACATAAGTTTTGATATTTTCGAAGATAATCACCATACTACTAACCTCGACGACAGTATCTGAAACCTTCGGACTAGGAACGACAGAGTAAGTGGCCATCATTCTGTCGGGGTATTCCTCTCGAATCTTGGAGATCAAGAGAGTACCCATTCCTGATCCAGTACCACCTCCCAAGGAGTGCGTAATTTGGAAACCTAGGAGCGTCAAACAGATTAGCAAGCATACGGTACAGGTCTTTCAATAGCTGTACCTTGTAAACACTCGGTACCTTCTGCCTCCTTTCGCACAACATCAAGAACTTGGTCAACGAGCTCTGCGCCTTCCGTATAATCTAAGACAAAACATATATCAGAACCAAAACACGAGATCGTGGCGACCGGCTCAGCCTGAGCCAGCTCAGAGCACATTATGCTAATAAGAAAATACTCACGCCCTTTAGCCCAGTTGTTACCAGCACCACTTTGACCAAACACGAAGTTGTCGGGACGGAAAAGCGAGCCTAAGGGGCCAGATCGGAGAGAATCCATGGTACCCGGCTCCAGATCCACGAGGACTGCGCGAGGAACGTATTTGTTAGAGGCAACCTCATTGTAATAAACGTTAATTCGTTCGAGCTGGAGATCGTTGGTTCCCTTGTAAACACCGTCGCGTTCAATACCATGCTCATCAGATACAACTTCCCAGAATTTGGCACCTAAGATGAGGAGGATAACAAGTCAGGACACGCAAGTGATGTATCAGATGAGGAGCGATGCACACCGATTTGGTTACCGCACTACAAAGAAAATGATGCGATTAGTTGTTGTTCCAAAAAATGTGAGGATAGGGGTAACATACCTGGCCGGTTTGAAGATGAACGATTTCACGCATGCTAAATAAAGATTCGTTAGTGAAGATTCAAGCATCGCCAAGGATGATAGAACACGAGGAAGACAAAACGACGTGTCGTGAGTTGCGGAGCAAAACTCAGGCCTGACGCGTATGTGAACACAAAAAACACTCACATGGGAGATTTTGAGAGAGAGTTGGTAAATCAAGGACGTGAAGGATGAGGCCTGTGAGGATGGAGGAGCCAGTCAAAAAGAAAGCGATTCACGAATCGCGGTGAACTTGACCTGTCGGCAAATCCCGGATTCTAACTCCGCTGATTCTTCTGTGTGGCGGCGTCAAGTGGTCCCTCCTCATTTCGACAACGTTGAAACCATGTTGTAATTTATGTAGGTGTCGGCTAGTTCGCAGAGTTTATATCAAAATGCCTCGCTTATGCATACCTCTGACCTCACTCGGAAGCCAACAATCGATACGCTGAACTTACGAGTACTACATATTACGCTAGGTAGTCTGGACCCTTACTTTTAAGCAACTCAGATTACATTACGTCTGCATAATAAGTATATATGAGGTGGCTGCTTGTTTATGTTTGTTGTCCAAGGCCTTCGTGTCTACGGAAACGACCGTAACCGGCTCGGAACAACATTGAGGAACCCGAGCATACTATTGGGTTACGCTTGTATAGGACTCGTACATTCAACGCCCTTTTAGTAACTTAAGACCTCCCTTGTTTCAGATCACTTACGTCTGGGTATTCAAACCCATGGCTTATTAGGAGCTTAACAAAAATGACTTGGAATCTGGACGACACATTCAGGGTTGTAACAACAAGTCGTTCAAGTCCCGCCTATGCCCCAAACCTCCAATCCTACACACTCAAACTCAACAGTACCACCCTGTCTAGACTCTGCACCCGAGCAAAGTGGTTCATTCGCAAACGTCGGACACCACGCGGAAGATCCATCCAAAAGCGTGTCATCGAGGTACACTCCGTACTTTCCATCACTGTAAATACATAGCCATCAGTGCTCAGTCTGCAGGAAATGAAAATCATGTCAACTGACCCTCCACCGAACGATAGATACTCGGGTTCGCATAAGGCCACATAATCGTTCCTGCCCGTCCATTTGAACACTTTCAGTTTTCCAGCACATTCGTCAGTGCCATTTGCAAGCTTCCACAGGAACCTGCGTACTAAAACTCGATTGATGAACCCTTATGAAGATGATTATGCACTTACGATTCGCCCGATCCATAATAAGCTCCTTTTGAAAGCCTTACCGTCTCTCCCAACCATACTCCAAATAACTTCTCCTCGGAATCCTTCATTACAACCAATGCGCTACCCAAATGATTCATGCATCTTGAATACAGAGTGTTCAGAGAAATTCCATGTTGATCCAAGCTATACAAAAGTGACCAAGAAGTCGCAAGACGACGAATTGCAGGCAAACAAGGACGAATCTGTTACCCGCTCCTCATGTGAGTTAATCAGCGAGGTTTAACTTGATAAAGACGAACAATTTCAGCCAATTCGGCTGTAAGAACTGGCGTCGTGATTTCTTTCCTCCCCGTCAACCTCACGCTTTTCTTGACCACCGTCTCGTCGAATTCAAAATTGGATTTGTTCCAATTTCTGTCTCCAGCGAATCCTGGTGCACCAGACGGTGGTGTGTAGATTTGTGATGAAAAAGGCGTCCCGTGTGTGATCTCTGGAGTGCGTGTGCTTGAAGTTCCGGATGAAGGAGAAGCAGCTGACTGATGAAATGAACTGCTAGAATGTGGAAGAGGATCGAAGAAGCCTGACACGGAAGTACTGTCGGTGAAAGAGATCGGCACAGGATTAGACGGTCGGAATGAGGATAGTAAGCGAGACGTTACACTGCCAGAGGTTGGACTTCGAGAAAGAATAGGTGAAGATGTGCGAGAAATGGAAGGCTTAGTAGCATTTCGATCTCGTGATGGGTGTATCTGAACCGATTCTGAACTAGACAGTGATAGAATAGATAAGACGTCGATGAATTTGTATTAATAGCAAGCCGACAATGACATACATCTCACCGACCATCTGCCTTGAGATAGATGCGACTGTTGGTGGACTAGAAGTCCTAGGAATAGGTGTAGCCGCCCCAGAACTGATCAGCTCGTTTCCAACGGTCCTGCTGTTGGGACGAGAAGTGGTATCCTCCATCAACCAATAAAGCGGATCATCTTCGTGTTCAAGCAGCTCCTCCAACACCTTTTTGTTCTGCGCATTCGCTTTAGCAGCTCCATCAGTAAACTTTTCGAAAAAGTCGAGATTGGGCAATGGCTCAAATGCCTCTTGCTCATCCGACTTGAGAGGGTCCTCGAATGTCGAGACGGAGACAAATGAACCGAATTCTGAGGAGGAGTCGGAAGCTGTTCGTGAATGGACTATCGGCCTGGATGTCGAAGGCTCTCTAGAGTCAAATAATGAAGTAGGAATTGGTGACGCTGGAGGCGTTGGCGGGGAAAACAAGGTTGCAAATAAATCCTCAGTCTCATCGCCCTTTAAACTTGATCTGTGAGGTGTCGGTACCTGAGGAGGGATATTCAATGATGAGGACATGAGCGAAACAAACAAACCGCTGTTGTTTCACATCTGACACAAGCCTCGAATTGTCGAAATCTATCTTAGAGTGGACATTCTGCAGCAAATTATAATACGTGACATGAGCCTACAACTGATGGTATCAACTAGGATAACTGAAAGGATGGTTCCACAACACCAAACCAAGACCAGCACGCAATACTGAGTCACAGCGCTCATAATTCATCATTATTCTGGCTCACAGGGACAAAAATCATCTGCATGCCCCAAACGAGTCGCAACTACCATATAGCTGATCACAGTGGCACAGCCATGGGTATAGTAAGGAAATACGTGGCTAACGCGAGGTGATGCGAATTCAACTGACTCATCATCTAGCCTGAGACGAAAACACAGCTGGGGTCAAAAAGGAGCAAACCAAAGGCACAGTCATAGGTGGAACCGGATGGCGACAGGAGGCGCGGAACGAGCATGGACCGGTGGTTTGGTTGACTTGAGTATGACAATATTACATCAAACCACTACCTGACAACATGTGGATGCGTCCGGAAACTGCGACCAACCTAATTCATTTGCAAAGCTTGCAGGGATCTTTCCGAGAAAGAGGCTCAAAGGCATACTTGGATCAAATTCAGCAACAATACGCACTTTGTCTTTAGAGTGCGCTACCAAATTGGAAAAACATAGATACAGATCCGTCAAAATCATGAAGTCCTCCTTTCCAAAGCAGCCCAATTCTTTCTCAGCCCTTTCGATTCGATTAAGCGAGCAGGCATACAGTACACAGGGTCGAGATCATCCAAACCCGGATAACCGAGCAGAGACAATCCTGACTCAAGCAAGCGCAATCAAATTGGATAAAGGAAGAAACATATTAATATGTACGCACCTGCCACACCAAAATGAGTATGAAACACGTCTGGCATGTTGTTCGGCCTATCAGATATACCTCCATTGTCGGGATCCTGTCAGTCAGACAAAGATAAGAACAAAGGGTGCTTTAAAACGGAATGGCGCGTGCCTGGGCGGAGAGAATGAAGGCAGTCAGCTTGTCCGAATCAATCCAACTGAGGTTGTTCAAGATTGACAGCGAAGAGAGGACCCAGAAGCTGTAACAAACCTTGAGGCCATGAATATGAAGATATTCAGTACAACAATACTGATCAGGCATGGACTTACGTCTTCCTTCTTCTCTGGTCGCCCATTCAAACCACCGTTTGGGAGTTGCCTTTCCGCCAACCACCAGCTCAAAGTCTGATGGTCTACTTCATCCAGCCGGTCCAATATTGCTAACGCAGCTAAGCAGACAAAAACTGGACGATGTCACTTACAACGACAAAGTGTGAACGAAGTGGACGACAAGGCCTACCTTGCGCAGAATGACTCTCTGCACCTATTGTGCTTCCATAACCGCCATCGAAATTCTTGCACTGTCGAATATAGGAAACGGTTTTATCAACATCCAGTTTGTCTAGGTGCCTCAATAGCGAGAGAGTCGAGACTGCACAATATAAAAATCTAGTGTCAATTTCTCCAAACGAATCGCCAGCAAAAACTCCCGATGGTTGTTGCAGTGATAGGACGACTAAACATCCACTTAGATCACGCACGGATGGGTGGATACAAGACGCACATTTAACTACACGAGGTAGATCAAGCCTGTCCAGGGCATCGTACGTAATCAAAATCTGTACGGCGCTCAGTGTGGGCAGTAAATGGGCATCGTGGTCCGGATGACTCCCAAATGCGCCTATGATAAAGATGGAAGATGAGAAAGTATAGGCGAAAAAAGGAAAATAAAGCCAAACCTGCTTCTTCGTCCCAGCAACTCATAATAAAATTAATTACATCCTCTTTGTCGAGTGCATCTTTGTGATTCATGATGCAGAGCGCTGTGAGTCCCCAATAAATGGCATTCATCCTAAGATGAGTGGTCATATGGTATGCCAGATCATCCTTGTTCTACACACGTCTGTTAATTTTTAACCAGAGGAGAAGAGCACGAATCCCTCACATCTCCGAGAGATTTGATGTATGCGACATGGCGGTCTACCAACAATTCGTTTGACATCGCAGAGAGCAGGAATGATCACGTGATTATCCGATTAGGACAATTGACTAGTTTGCTCTTTAAGAGTCTTTTCCGGGCTACTGCGTATAACTCCTCGTTCCATCAATCCTCAAGTTGTTGTCCCTCACCGACCCGTCCGCTCCATTTCCTGTGCAAATTATAAGGCTGTACCCACTTTCAAGTCATAAGTGGCCCCGTATCAAAGTCACGACCTCAAACAAATTTGTCTATCGGCCACACGCTCCACAAATCAGCATAAATTCGCTCTCCGATTGTCTCCTTGGGCCTTTCTTTTACACTTATCGTTTCTGTCTCTTCTTTGTAACTTGCAAACCGCCCTTTCTAACTCAATCGCACAATCGGACTTTATCATGTCCTACTTCTCAAATTGGTTTAGCAAGACTTCTGGCGGTTCCTCTCAAAGCACTCCTGGTACGATTATAAAACACAAATTCCAACTAGATTTTGCTGTTCTCATCCCCATTTTATCTATAGAATCACCCTGCACGTCCTATCCCACTGCTAAGAAGCGTAAACACTCAGAGATGCAAGAATCGTCGAATACCAAGCCTCCACTCCCGCACTATCCCCGGGCACCATCACCCGTTCCTACCCTGATCATCGACGAGGAGCAGTCTGAGAAAGTAGAGAGAATAAAGAAGATGGGAGTAAAGGTCAGAGATTTCGTTGATGGTCAACGACTGTCTCCAATCCCAGAAGTCTATCGACTTGCCATCCATGATTTGGCGAATTGGGATGCTTACCTGAGAAAACGGCATCAACGGCCGTTTCATGAACGAGGATTGGCTTTGGGTCCAACCGGTGGACACGGAAAGGTGTTGAGGAGACTACTAGATCTGGGTTGGATTACGGAAGAGGAGCGAAAGCAGGATTTTCAACCAAACGACGTTGCTGCGCTCAAGGCTTATGACAATAGCCCCAGCTCACGCTACCCATGGAGGATACCTCGCGGATTGGAGAAGCCGACACCTGTTGAGCGTCGCGATAATTGGCACTCCAGATTCCCACCCCGGCCTGATGATATCCCAGAAACGCTTATCTTCTCATCGACACCCGTCACTGACGAGGAAGAGAGGGAGCATCGGAACAAACGGGCGAAAACCGATGAACTACCTTCGTCCACGCCGCCTTCCCAGAGGCAACCATCCGTAGGTGGCACCCCTCATCACCAACCTCTGATGTCCCATGCACGACGTGGTGCTCTTGTTCGTACGAAGACGATGATGACTCTTTTTTGAGCACTCCATTCACACACTCTCACTGCATTCATGACTCCTTTCGCATTGCAAAGTCTTTATATGTTATTTATCACAACTGTCTTAATGAATGAATAAGGACACGTGTAGTTTTACTAGACCATGATGTTGTTGTCAAGCCTTAATTGTAGGCCCACTCATGTACATGTTTCACATTTTTGTAGGCCGAAATTCATCATCCTTCTCAAATTCATCCGATTCATCAACTATCATTAAAGCCTTTCCACCTGTTGCTGTTGAAATACTTAGACTCCTGCATGACTGATCGTCGCTTTGCAAGATCCACGTTCGACCCCCAAGCATGACTAGTCATGTCTCTCTATTGCATGAGCCCGCTATACAAGTAGACGGTTACAAATTGTCGGTGATATCTGCGGCTTGATATCGTCCTGGGGAAAGCTTCAATGCAGTCATGGACGGGATACAGGCTCATTCACCACCTACACCAAGCCATTACCGAGCATCTTGACGTAGATTTCCGATGTCCTCGAGTTCATGTCTAGAAGCCTTCATGGGACCTGAACTCGTCTGAGCTCGCAGCATTAGTCTTTACCATACCAATTTATACCTCGATGGGTAAATCCTTCGCCGTACAGTCTATCTTCTGGTCCGACTGCCGCGGGTAGGTTTGAAGATAGTCCAAATGACTAAGGCTGTGAGCTTCAACAACTCGTTGAAAGGAGAAATTGATTAAAACGGTGAGGGGAGATGCATCCTGCCTGGTTGGAATACTGAATCCGTAGCCAGTGCATTCTTTGGGTTCTGTAGTGCACCAGAGGAAAGAAAATGACGCTGATTCAATTTGAGAAGATTTCTTTGTTCAGGATAACACACCCTCCACTCTATAATGTGTATTAAAAACAAAGTCCTTTAAAACGTTAAGAGCTACAACGTACTTGCGACGCTTGTTCTTGCATGCAGTCCGCAAACAGAGATCATTTCGAAATTCAATCTGCAAAACTGGACATGAAGCGCAGCTCTATGGGCTACTCTATTGCGCTGGTTTCGTGAACCGGTCGCTCTAAGGCTGGAAAACTTGAAGAAACAGTCGTTGAAGTATCAAACTGCCATAGGACGAAAGGTTGGAGCGGCAAGATGTAGCAGAAGGGTACTGTACTAGTTGACTCATGTGAGAATTTTGATAATCTTATTCTCGATTTAGGATCGACTCAACTTTTCTACTGCCATCGTCAACAAGGAATGTGGGCCACGACGGCAACTGCTGAAGAGCGGTTCGATCTCATAACCCGCAGACTCCAAGAAGTGCTCGGTGGGGATATCATCAAAACTATTCTTGCGGAGGGTCGGTCGCCCAAATGTTACTGGGGTGTGTTGTTTGTTGGCCTTGTAATCACCTATTTATTGGCTGAAACATACCAGGGACTGCACCTACTGGAAAACGTGCGTCGTCATGCTAAATTTACTGAATGGATCTTGCAAAGTTTATTGTGGATCATCCAGCTCATATCGGTTACCTCGTCGCATTGACAAAGATCGCCGACTTTTTGCGTGCTGGGGTCGAGGTTCGTATTTTCGTTGCCTTTGGGTAAAGGATGTAAGAAGCCTTTTGGCCCTCAGATCTCATCCTAACATCATTTACGCGCGACAGGTGACAGTTCTCCTTGCAGGTCTGTCTTTTATTCGATGAACTGCACGACCTTTGAATTCTGAGGTGTGCTCTTAGATGTGCACGCATTCCTTGATAATCTCAAAGCTCCTTTGGACCTGGTCGGCCACCGAACGAAATACTACCAATTCGTTTTACTAGCCGTATTCAATTCTCTTGGGATACCGACGTCTTCGCTCCGTTTCGTTGAGGGATCGTCTTACCAACTCACTAAAGAATATAATCTCGACAATTATCGCCTCTGTGCTACGGTGACCGAACACGATGCCAAGAAAGCAGGAGCAGAGGTAGTGAAGCAGGTGGAAAGCCCTCTACTCAGTGGCCTCCTTTACCCTGGTTTGCAGGCATTAGACGAACAGTATCTAGGATGCGATTTTCAATTTGGCGGCGTTGATCAAGTGAGCAAGCCGTCACGTTCTAACACTTTGAGACTTTGCTTATCCACGCCCGTTAGCGCAAAATTTTCGTTTTCGCAGAAGAATACCTTCCTCGGCTAGGATACGCTAAACGTGCCCACCTTATGAACCCTATGGTGCCAGGCCTTGGCGGTGGGAAGATGTCATCGTCCGATCTCAAATCAAAAATCGATTTTCTTGATCCGCCTGAGGTCATCCGCAAAAAGATCAAGAGTGCCTTTTGCGAGGAAGGAAACCCGGACAACGGCGTTTTGGCATTTGTGAAAGTAGTTTTGATCCCTATCAGCCAACTTAGAATCGAGCGGATCCAGGGCATCGATGGAGAGGAGACCAAACAAGCTGCAGCAAACCAAATTCAGTTTGCTGCTGCAGATGCGCCCGAAGGTACTGTGTTCAGTGTTGTCAGACCAGAAAAGTTTGGCGGGTCATTGCACTACAAGACCTACGAAGAGTTGGAGAAGGATTTCGAGGAGAAGTTGCTACATCCAAACGATTTGAAGAGCGCAGTTTCAGATGGGATTGTCAGCCTTTTGACCCCAATACAAGAAGCATTCAAGAATAATGAGGAGTGGCAGAAAGTACTTGCACTGGCCTATCCAGATCCGAATGCACAACCTGGAGGAGCAAAGAAGAAGAAAAAGGTAATCTCTAATTTTAACGGTCAACCCGTTTTAATTGTTTCACAGGAAAAGGTCTATCACCCCCCTCCACCAGGGAAAGGTCTTAATAGTATTCAGAAGGCTGAGCCGTCTCAGGAGCAGACTAAGGAGGATTTGCCCTTGCAATCGTAGGATAGGTTATTTGCTGTAGAGTCTAGTAGGATAAGATTGTTCACACTGTAGGCACGAGAAGAGGAAGAGACTGAAATAGACCTTCCTCCAGGAGGCACTGCATCTTCTTCTCAACCGTCATTTGCCGCACCATTCTCTTCATTAATCAACTCGATGACCTCGCCATATCCTGTATTGCAATCACGACCCATTGTTCCTCACGTACGAGCAACCTGCGACAAATGCAATTTTCCTCTCGAATTTCCTCTCCCAAGTCCAACGCCCAAACCTGCTACCTTACTTCGAGTTAGATGTTATCAATGTAGTTTTATCTTGGATCACGCATTCTATCCTAATCAAGTTCTCGACTTTTCGTCAACCGATCAGGGAGCTGGTAGCAGTAGAACGGGGCCCAGCGGTAGCGCAACTGGAAACAGTGTGTCGAGGAGAGGCCGGAAAATCGGGACGGACGACAATCCTTTAGAGACGGGCTATTATGATCTTCTTGGTGTCCCAGTCAATGCAACTCTGGACGACATCAAGAAGGCCTATCGTATGTTCCCATCCTTCCTTGTTCGAATCAGCGATTTCTATTTCTTAACGGCTCGATTTGCCTATAGGACGACTTGCAATCAAATTTCACCCAGATAAGAACAGAGACGATCCCAATGCAGAAGAACGGTTCAAAGAAATCGCTATTGCCTACCAAACACTCTCTGATCCGACTCTGCGGAAAAAATATAATGAATTCGGACCCAAGGAAAGTGCGCCTGAAGGTGGCTATGTGGATCCTGAGGAGGTTTTTGGCGCAATATTTGGTGGTGATAGGTTTATTCCGATTATTGGGACCATCAGCTTGGCGAAGGATATGAAAACGGCGCTTCAGGAAGCTGAAGATGACGCAGATGTTCCTAGGGATGCTAAAGGCAAGGAGATTTTAACCCCAGAGGAGAAAGCGAGAAAAGACGAGAAGGCAAAGAAAATCGCCATCGAGGTGAACACACTTTTGATTCAGATAGATCTCGCTCTCGTGCACTGACGTGGGCGCGAGCATTCTAGAAAGCTGCCGTTCGAAAGGAAAGAGTTGAAAAGTTGGTCGATAACTTGGAAAGGAAGCTGGGGATATTCGCCGAGAGCGCAACGGGTCCTAACGACCCGCATGTGTCAAGCAGTTGGAGGACAATATGTGCCTTGGAAGCTGAGTGCGTAG
This sequence comes from Sarcodon aspratus, assembly GCA_003313825.1. Lineage (NCBI taxonomy): Eukaryota > Fungi > Basidiomycota > Agaricomycetes > Thelephorales > Thelephoraceae > Sarcodon > Sarcodon aspratus. The sequence continues at coordinate 12,696 of QLOR01001524.1, forward strand.
CATTTGTGCCTTTCCTCTTGTCTTTTTCTAATTCACCTGCGTCCGTCTATTCTCTAGAGAGCTCAAGAAAGAGTCGTACGGTGTAGATCTACTGCAGACCATTGGATTTGTATATGTGGCCAAAGCAAAGCACCATCTCGCTACCAATCAAACCTTTCTCGGTGTTGGTGGTTGGCTACACAATGTGCAAGGAAAATACCATGTATTCAGTGAAACGTACGTATCTAGCTTTCACGAATTTCGCAACAATACTCATACATTGTATAGCGTATCGACACTACGTTCTGCGATCGAGCTCAAAGCTGTCTTTGACCAGATTCAGGCGGCTGAAAAAGCTGGAAACATGAACCCAGAAGAAAAACGGAAACTAGAAGAACAAGCTGCAGAGAAAGGGCTACAGGCCTTATTCAAGGTGCGTTGCTACTTCTTGTTAGCTATTGCAAATCTTAAGATGGACACGATTAGGGCGCAAAATTGGAAATTGAGTCGGTTTTGCGTGAAACCTGTGACCGTGTCCTCGAAGACCCTTCGATCTCGAGTCAAAAGGCTCAACTGCGTGCTGTTGCTTTGCAGATGCTTGGCGAAGCTTACATGTCTGTTAGGAAAGATGACGATGAGAGACGAGAAGAGAGCGAGTATGTCAGGATTGAGACGAAGAATAGCAGAACTAGAGAGCAGCAATGGCCACCAAGATAATTCACCAGCAACATTCGCATACGAAGTCTTGATTTAAACTAATTCACACTAATGATATGCATTCGACCACGATCATGTACTAATTATTACCGACCAAGTTCCTCAAGTGTTACAGAGTTGACTTCTGCATACTCTTCACATGCTACAGCTAAGGGACATTTCTCTTCCAATTCTTGCGAAAGTTCCAACACTATAAATGACAAAAGTTGAGGACTAAACGAGACTTGCGTTATCTGTGAAACTTACAGTGCCTGTAGTTATCGGGCGTAATGAAGTCAATAATGAGCTTCAGTTGGACCCGAAGGTTGAGATCTCTGAGGTTGAAATAATGAGACAACTGGAAGGTGCAAACAAGTTGTTCATAGTCCAGGTCTTCAGGGATATTTCCTGTGTACATGTAATCTGAAAATTTGACCTGATTAGCTACATATATCCGACTTGTGAAAGTGACAACCCCTCACCAAGAGCGATTTCCAGGCTCATTGGATCAAACTCGGCGTAGTCAGAAACGCGGATAGGGGCAAGCTGTGCCTCTCTGAAATGCCCAGCGAAGAGGCCCCTGAAATAATCGCTCTGTGCTGCCAAAAATACACGGTGAGCGAGTAACTCTTTTCCGTCCCTCGTTTCGAATATAACGTCAGTTAGTTTAGCGTCATTTCTCATCTCAACGAAACCCATTCTCAAGTTGGCTAACGTTTCTTCGGTTTGAGTGAATTGGATGTTAGTGGGCGCAGCAACACCTCTGATCTCGTGTGCACCGGAAGAAAGTAGAAGACTCTTGTAACCAACCAGAAACCCTTTAACGCTTCGCCTGATGCCCTCATCTGGCGCATTGAAGATAATATTTGGTGCAGGTTCCCAATTCCACTCCTTGGTTGGGTCATCGACGTTTAGGAACCAGGCCTCCCCGTGACAATCTAAAAGATTTTTAACATCAGATTCCTTCGCTTTCTTATCCAGCCAACGGTATGTCGCCTGGAGGTCAGAAATTAATTGCGGATCAAATGGATGGTGAGGGGCGATGTCTCGAGCGAGAACTTGAAGATGTAGAATCTGAAGTGGCATTGCTAAATTATTGAATTAGGAATAATATATGTTGCAAACCCACCACTTCTTTTGCGGTTGGTTGACCCAGAGATGGATAAGAAATCGATAATTGCTGGCTGGGTTCAACCAGGAAGAGTGCTCGTTGCGTCCACGCCATCGGTTCCAAGGAAGTCGTCAACAATTCTGCGGGCGAAACAACTTCGGCAAATGGCTTTGCGAACTGTTCAAAAGAAGTGGTGCTGATATGGCTTCTTCTGCGCAAGGCATTGCGCGGGATGAAACGAAGATTATCAAGCATAGCCCATAATGTAGCGTTTCCCAATATACAACCATACAGACGATTGCTATATGCCCCGTAAGCTAGTGCGGCGCGGCGGACCTTATCAGGTCCCTCAGCTTCCTCGTCAACTGCAATTGCAACAGCCCGAAAAGAGTCGAAGTCAAGTTCAGATCGCAGGCCGAACCGGGTTAAGCTTGTTTCGAGTTCCGTCAACGACGGGTGCAAGAGGTTGTACTGTTGTTGCGGTGTTGAAAATACCTCGTGGAAAAGAGCTTCCGAACGCGAATACAGAGAGCGTGAAAGAACCATTCTTCCATTCGCATTCGGGACCTGGATTGCATCAGGGACAGAAGAGTGAAAAACGAGGCCTCTTAGGAGATTGATGTAAGCGTTTGAGATTGTAGGCATCATGCGAGGAAACTCCAGAAGCGATCGAAATTCTGTCGTATCCAATTTGGACACTTGCAGCTTGGATAATGTTTCAGAATATTCTGCATATGGACCGTACGAGGTTCGAAGGAATTCTTGTGCAGTCGATAATTTCACCCATGGTGGAAGCATCACGATTTCCTCAGCAGCAGCAAGAGCGTCCACAAACCAACCTCTTTCTCCTTGAATGACTTCCCAGACTGGCAACTTTGCAGAGATTTCTCTCAAATGCAAAGCAGCAGGGTATCGTTGTGAACAGACATGATTTGGATCAGGTATCGATTGTAATCCATATCTTATCCATTCTACGAAGGTCGTGTGCTCAAGGCCCCTCAGTTGGCGGAAACGACCAGTAATATCTTCTTGCACAATTGTACCAAAAAACTCGAGCACTGTTTCGAACGAGTACTTGAAGTCGGAAAGAAAATGTTGTAGTAGAACGGAACAAGCGCCTATTTTCACGAAATTTGCGCCCAATCGTTGCAGCAAGCGCAGGTGAGGCAGGTCGTCTTCGTTCGTGAATAGTATTACGTCGGCGTTCTCGCATCTTTGGAAGGACAGATAAGTCGTGGGGAAGTCTTTTTGTTGTTCCGGATAAGTGGGAATCAATGGAAAACCAGATAAAGTTTCCTTCTTTACTCGCAGGTGCAGCAAAATCGACCAAAGATCTTGGATCCATTTTTGATCTTTGGGCGTCATTGCGACTTCGTCGACACGTTGCAATCGTAATTCGATGAATCTGATCACTGCGTCCTCCATCAGTGCTGTTACATTTAGTGATTGTTCAACCATGAGCTCCGTGTCGACATCTGGATGAAGAAAATGATCGGGACCAAATAAAGTCCAAGGGAGAACGGGTCCTCGTGAGGGGGCCCATGTGTAAACTTCCGATGCACTGTGCGCTTCCGCAAATACTGCTAAATTTCCGGTCACAAGCGGTAGCAATGGTAGGCCAATCAATAACTGCTTTTCACCTCCCTCTACAAGAAATCGAACCACATCAACGACGTCAGAAACGTCAAGTTTTCCGGTAGAGAAAAGTGAGCGGAAATCGTCTTCGTAATTTTGCAAGACTTTAGCTAGATGGCGACCATCGACTTCGCGTAATTCTGCGGACCAGATAAACGCTATGCACTCGGCGACATCTGGGAGTTCTATAAGCCGCAGAACCTTGGTAACGCCAACATGCCGGGTGGTCGGTACGAAAATGCAATGTGCAGGCGATATGCGAGTCCCTGCCAGGCTGTCGCAGACGAGTCTCTTCGAGGTGATGAAAAGGCATCTGATAGCCTCTGTAATAGTCCGGGAGATAATATCCGTTGGATTTAGTCTTGGCCACCATTTAGATTTCTTGATTTTTTTGTCAATCGGCCAAGCCTCCAAAAATCGCAGATAAAGAGGTGGGATCTTCTCCCTGAGTAGCCACCTGTTGTACCGGGATTCGGGATTTGCATCTCCATCGTCCTCGAACCTGACGCTTCTACGATCCTCCGAAAGGATAAACGAGCCATGGAGATGGACTGGAAGAGAAGTTGTAGTAGAGGTCGGTACTCCGAAGAAAACCCGGTAACGCATATTTTCTTGGTGTTCTAGAGGGAGAAGGCCGGCAATTCCAATCGAAACACCATTAATCCGGGCCTTGGACATTGCAGCATGATGAGACTCAGGAATGCTACTCCGCGGGGTGTTTTCTACAAGGACTTGCCATCTCTCTTGAATAACTAAGCTTCGGTCCTCGGAACGACGAATCGTGACTTCTTCGATTGAATCGTCCTGCTGTGTACCAACGACCTTGCGTTCGGTTGCCGCCACAGACCAGAGTGTGGATTCGAGTCCTTCGTGGGAGCATTGCATCGCGTGAGCCTCTCGAACTTGGATGAACAACAAAGCACTAGATGCAAAACGATGATAGAAATCCCAGATAAGGGCTTGTATCTTGGGAGGGTCGTGCCAGTCTGTCGAAATTGGTGCTCTCTCTTTGCTTGCTTGCCTTTCAGTTCGCAAGGGAAGTTGGAAGATAGTCTTAGTTGTCGCAGGGTTAGTCAGATATAATAGAAGAACAAATTGATCTGATCTTACGCCGTTGTAGTTATTATCTGCAGAAAAGCCAAAAATACCTTGAAGCGGGGAAAGATGATCTGGGAAAAGCCTGGAAAATCAAGAGAATGAGCGCAAATATTTCCTCTGCCAGAAACGAACCTGTTCATTGTGGCCAACGGTATCTTTACACATGATTTCGTCTTCGTGCCATCAGCATATCTTTTCGTCGGATCCAAAAACATCACTTGATTTCCTGATACAATCATTGCGACCTTGGGGTAACTCAAGTAAGTGCATAGATAGTGTAGAAGAAAACAGCAAACCTCTGTGAAATGAAACATCGACAAAGCTCCGAGACCAAAACGCCCGATAGTAGCGTCTCTGTTGTTCGTATTACCTTCTTCATTTTCCATTCGCTTACCTCCGGTACCGACGCGGCGAATACCCTTCCAGTCCTTTTTGCTAAATACTCCGTCGTTGTATATAATAAGGGATGCTCCTTGCTGAAGCTGACCCATAGCAGGAGTCAGAAATGAAGATACCTGACTCCTTCTCGTCATTTGGTCTAGATAAATCCCAAACTTGGTGGCTTTCGCATCAGCAGCATTCGCAAGGAATTCTAGGAATGCTTGTTCCTTGGTGTACTGTAACAGAACTCCAGATATGCGCTCAGTAAGATCCTCGTGCATGTCTTCGTCGTCATCATCTTCGTCGCCCTCTTGGATTTCCAGTGAGCTCAATAGACGTAGCCCAAGTAGAATGGCGGTGTCGTAATCTACATCTTTGTGCGAAAAGGCAGCTGTTTCAGGGATGGATACTTTTGTCGCGTTTGTGCCCAAGTCATTGTAGAGAAGCTCAGTGGGGGCATAGAGGGTTCCGTTGGAGTCAGGGACAAACTTTACGGTACGCTCAGCTCCAGTAAGTTCTTCTGGACGCAGAGCTCTTAGAAGAGTTACGATCTGCCTGACCGAACCATTGCATGATTGTATCGCCCGCAAAATCGCCTGAGTGGATGGTCTGAAATAGTGTTGTCTAGAAGAAGTCCACTATCATTATTAAACGGGCTTACTCTTCAGTGCAACCCATGCGCTCTAAGAACTTCCTTGATCCACGGTTATTTACCAAGCTTGTTCGAATTCGATGAAAGTGGGGCAATGCATCTTGTACGCTAAAAACTGCGAACATAGCCGAGGACAACGCATCTGAAGAACCCGATATTGGAATCCAGCTCATATTGTTCGTACAAACTGTTAGTTCGCGAATCACTTCGTCGCCCAATTCGTGAAGACGGCTTCCAAATTCAAGAATGAGTTTGTGGAAGTCAGATGTGGAATGGGAGCGGGCATAATCTCCAGCCAAGACATGTTGGAATCGATTGACTATGACAGGTAATGGAACTCTGTCATTCCATCCAAAAGCATTCCGTAGTGCTGTAGATCTGATTTCTCTGCCACTCGCCAGAAGAGGCCATACATCCTTGCACAGTATTTCGTCGCGTTTGTCGCGACAACAATTTGGGCTGTACAAGCCGCGGTTTGTTGGTAACCACGCGAGATTAATATGATCGTGGAGACTGCTGTAATCCATCTCCAAGAATCCCGAAGCGTCCATTGCATCTAACAGTTTCTCTGCTATAGCCATTCGGTCGTCTATCGAACGACTGCGCCCAGCCACGAAGAATATACGTTCCCTGCATAGATCTATCGTCAATTCACAATTGAGAAGACCTAGCCTTCGCAAGGCATCTATAAGGTATTTACGCATTTGCGGTGGTGGAAGACGGTGATCGTTCGGAAGGAACAAGCCAGCGATGGATGAGGTTGTATCAAAGATATCTGCTGGTGAACGCAGTTCGTCGCCTGTACGGATGAATCGACATCTCCGCAAGTCTTGTAATAACCTATGAGGTATCTCGTGTCGAATGTCACATATGCGCACCAAGAATTTGTATTGCCATTCTTCCGGCTGCCCAGGAAAGTTCTCAACAGCCTTCTGAAGTATATCAACTTCAGAAAGCCGTTGGATGTATGGAGTAATCAAACGCGCAGACGGTAAATCGGACGTGTAGAAGACTTGGGGAATGAAAGGAAGGATAATATGTTCTGGGACGCATTTGAGATCTTCATTGTCGGCAATGGACTCCAAGGAACGAATGACATGATCCCTGCTCTGTTCTGTAGGATTTGGGCTGAGCCGACTGAAAATAGGCAATCTACGTAACGTTCGTCTGTCATCGTCACTTAAGCTCACGCTTGAAGCAACAAGATGGCCACGAAGACGTAAAATTTCGAATCCGCGCAACAAAGTTACGTTGTTCGGGCGTATGTGACGAAGTAAGTCCGGTACACTAGACGTTCGCCGAATTGCACCCTGTTCCTGTAAGTAAGCCTGAACTGCTTGATCGACAGAACTGTGTAGAAAAGGGACTCCAATGCTCTGAAGTAACTTGCACAACTGGTCAGGAGGATCAGATAGGAATATACCATCTCGTGGGTATAGTAAACTGCTCATCGATGTAGGGAGCAACGGGAGTGGCTCCAACGACCGATATATTGCTTTTCTTGATGTCCACAACGCAAGCCATGCCCAGAATCCAACAAACCATTGTAAGGTCTTTGGTGGGAGATGCGAAATATTGGTCGTGGTCGAATATACAGAGCCGATGCGTAATTCTCGGAAAGCGAGTTCGAGATATTTCATGACGGCATCACAGGAAAGTAATTTGATGTTGAGCAGGCCTTCCCCTTCTCGAAGAAACAAGTCTTTAGCAACCGGAGGAAGGTGTGCTACAGCAATTGCAGAAGAATCCAACCAAGAGAACACAGATTGAGCATGGGCATCAAGAAGAACGTGCAAGGTACATCCATGCGACAGTTTGGACAGTGCTATAGTGCGTCCATCAACTTGCAGTACGAGTGGCAAACCGATGATAGCGTCTAGTCTGGCTGACGAAAGCAGATAGCTGAGAATGTGATCCAGGTTCACTTTGGGCAGCCGGGTGAGTTCGTCTGTATGCTCCTAAAAATATCTATAAGCAAAATTCAGATCCACTGGATGATGGACCACATACAAGTAAACATTCTCGAGCGCTGATCGGGGTGAGATATGTGACAAACTTGTTCCCGCTTATTAAATTGTATATGTGTTGCGGCAACTGTGTGATACGAATGCCAACCGATGCAAGGGACATCAGCTGGTCAGACGATGTCGAACATTGAGCTTCTTCTGGTGTAACGAGGACATCATCGAGTGAAAAGTACTTGGGTGTACTACCATCAGGTAAATACGGTAAGACAGGCCACACAGCCTCCTTGGTGCATATGACTTCGTCGAGGAGCTTCGCGGGTACACACTGCCAATCCAAAAAATTAGATTGCGAATGGGGCCAGGCGTGAAATATGCCATTGGCAGGCATATTATCCTGTTCGACAAGCACAGACAAAAGTTTCAGCCATGCGCGCGGGATGAGTGTATCGAACAAGAAACGATTCCACTCTACGCGTATGCTGTGATGTCCGTAAATAAAAGCCAACCTTGGGTCTACTATAGACATACCTATCCGAGAAGCCCGGAACTAGACCATTTTCATGGATATTTCGTAGATTCTGCCGAGACTGATCCAGCGAAAACAAGCCATGAATGTGACACGGGTACCCTGTTGGTATAGGAAGAGGAAGATACGTGAACAGCCTTCCGTAACTGGCCTCTGAGACGGGGAGAGTTATAGCCAGCGCAATATCTGGTGTGAGTTTTTCATTGACTATATCAGATTGAGCGTCGCTGCCCAAACGTTTTGAAAGCATATTTGAGCATTCAGAGTTATCGAATGATAGATGCAACACACGCCACTGGGATTGGATAACACGGTCTCGAAGAGTGGTACGAATACGTCGAATCCATGTCTTCATACAACTTGTGACTGATTCACCGCTATGCAAAACATTTGCAGAGGCCATAAGCTGAGGGATTTGGTCGCATTCGTTGATCGTATAGATTTCGATCGACAGGAGATTTGCTAGGAAAAGAAGGACGACATCAATCTCGCCCTTGACAAACTCTTCAAGTAACCTGAAAATTTCCGGAGGTGTGACCGATTTCGTGCTGATTTCGCTTCCATCAGTTCGTAATGGTAGACGAATTATGGTACCAGCAAATGGTCCTGTACGGTTTGAAAGCGATTTGAACCAGTCCAGATTCAAGGAACGTTCATGGTCACCCGGAACTTCAGAAAGATGTATCCTTCTACCGCCTTTGGCGGTGAAACAATTCAGGGGGTCTAACATAAGGAAGGAATTGTCAGATAGAACTTGGGGGAAGTCAGTTATCTGTGCAACAGTCAGCTATGTTATAAATCTGGAAACAAGATTGGGAGCTTGCATGATAGCATGAACGAAATCCTATGCCATATTTTCCGATTTTCCTTGTTAATAGACACCGATGTAAGCCTATGGCAGAGTATGTAGTGGAGGAACGTACGATGTATCTATCTTCTTAGATGACTGGTACATAGTCTGTAGAGCATCCCAGTCGGGCTCACGAAAACTTGCATCATTATATGCAATGAGAGCAGGTCCTTGTGTCTTCTTTAGTCGATCGTGATAGATGGCATCTGTGGGGTGTCGGCGATTATCCAGTAGGAATATCTGTGAAGTAGTTTCAGAAGTATTCGGATCTGAGCTGAAGGGTAACGTGCCTGTCTCGACGCCCTAGCATCGTCTGAATTTTGCAAGAATTCGCGAAAGATCCCAACTCCAAACGGATATCCGTGGAGAATCGACTGTATGACCGAGATTGGATGAACTTTATTAAAATCATCATTGCTGAAGCTCATCGCTGATGGATCAGCTTTTGGGTCGATCCTTTGGGCAAGACGAGTGGAAGTGAGTATAGGAGCTGATAGGGATGAGACGCGTGCGTTTTCAGAAGCCTCGGTTGCGAATAGTTACAATTGCCTGGCAGTCATACTAGCGCCACGGATAACATGGAACTGAATACCACCCGCCCGTAGTTGGATTGCTAGACCGGCGACCAGTGGACTCGGCAACTGACGCAAGATGTTGCAGCGAGCCATTCGGTAAGCTTCCCGTTTGAAGTTTCTAATGTCTGGTATGATAAAAGCCATACAACGAAGGTACACTTCGTATGCCAGCAGCAGCCAGGTCGAAGGGTAGTGTGCTGTAGAAAGAGAGAGGTGGGGACTGTACCCGGCGGCGGACCGGCACCGAGGCCCGCAAGGTATTATTATCGTTGATACGTCCTACTAGCAAGTATGGGATTTTTGGATCAGAATAATGGCGAAACACATATAAAGCAGGCTGCAGAAATGTTACATTGAATCGACTCGGAGGGCTTTTAGCAAAATTAATCGCTACTAAATACAACAAGTTCAAGTTTGCTGATGATGAGGCTAATATGAGTGGAATAGCCTATGGATCCGGGTGTACGACTGGCTGGGAGGTTTCTGGTCCTGAAGCTCATTCGTTGTTCAGTGGCAGTTCAGGTTGTTTATTTAATTCCACGTTAAACGCCAGAAGCTCTCGATTCTAGTAAGTCTTGTATTCAATTACAGTACTCTCGGAGCCAAACCAATGATGCAAGCTGTTTGATAAATGTGTTGATCACATCTGGCTAGTAAGATTCAAGGGTATTTTCGGGTACTGGAGTAGAATGGTCACAACTGCTGAAATTGTCAAATTGAAACACGATTCCTGAGGAAGTGGTTGATATCGATTGAATAGCAAGTAAGCTTGATCACCAAGTATCCAGTGAAGGTATCAGTCCGACACTTCCTGCCAGGGGTATATGAACAAACGTGTCTCAATTGCAAAGACCGAACCGCAACATACTCACAATTAGCGTCTTTAATGAGAAATAACCTTTGTATAGTATTTTTTCTTGTTTGCTATCAAAAATAATCAAATATCCTGATCAGCAAAAAGACATAATATCAATGCCCAAGGAAGGCCTAACAGTAATCAAATCAAATCATCTTCCGAGCTGCTTCTCTCTCAGTACTGGACTGCCTGCGAGGATAACCTGACTGGTATCACAATAATCGTATAATCTTCCTATGACGGTGGCAATTGCCTTTTTGCAGCAACAAGAGTATAGCGAGGGTCCGAGCCACGAGAAACATGTCCATCCAGTGCTTCAGTACTAAAGTTCACTGTATGTTCAACTTTGCAAAGGAGCTGGTCTTTGGAGGACCTTCCCAGGCATTTCTGACCATTGAGAGTGGAAGTAGCATGAAGTGACTCTGCGAAGTTCCTCAGATGAAATACAACGGTAATTACTGTTTGAGATCAAACCGTTCCTCTCCCTTCCAACCCCGACATAACCAATAGCCTTCACTAGACTCTGAGCGACTGGCTTCTGGCTTGATATAGTACACATCGCGGAAATTAGGGGCAAGATGTGTTCGTCGGAAGTCTTGGCTCAATGGATGCTCAAAGTGTTTAAGCCTACACCTGAGACGTCAAATAGAACAAAGTGAAGGAAGATGACTACGCACAGAAGGACGCCTCCTCTGTTACGACCTAATTCATCCGCTCGTCTCAGATGCTTTTGCGCAAAGTCAAATACTGCACGACAGATCTCAAGACTCTGCTCTACGTCGCGAATCCGATTGCCCGATTGATTAGCGGCCATATCGGATAATATAACATCCGCTTTTCCATCAGGATTTGACGGGGTGGTGAGGAGACCCTTGATGATTGTCGAAGCATTTGGATGAAGAAAATCCATTTGTAGTGTACGGACACCCGGGATATATTTCATCTGAAGTTTGTCGACAGCAACGATTGTGCCTTTGTCTGCGAGGGGATATGATGGTTTACCGCTAGAGTCCAGTTTGCTCTTGGGTAACTCGAGGTTCGACAGCTGCCCACCCTGCCCCTCATACCCTTGCTGAGACCAAGGGTCTTCGAGGTTTTTTAATTCGCCAAAGGCTTGGTAATAATCGTAGTCATGCATGCAGACTTCGTCCGACCAGCCCATTTTTCCTGCCACGACTTGACTCCAGCCTCCTGGAGCAGCACCGAGATCTACAACGGCTCTGATATACGACCGAGAGAGAAACTGCCATTTGTCGTTGAGCTCGATGAGTTTGAAGGCGGACCGGGAACGGTATGAATGAGGGTCTGACAGTCGCTTTTTCACGTACGGGTCGCGATACTGGCGAGCTAACCATGATTTTGTCTGTGAACTCGCCTTACGGGTGATAGGTGACGACCAGAATCCCATGCGGTAGTTAGAATGAAGACTGAACTTGATCGTCCAGCTTGTGTTGTGTGACTACTACTGCCAGCTCAAATTTGGACATGATGACGCCTCTCCCTGGATACAAGCTTGTCGAGAACTTTGGTCCGGACGATGACTATGAGACAACTCTAAACGGCGCTGGGGTCGAGGAAGTTGTCTCCTACGTTACCTTGGATATCTCCGGAGTAGACCCAGCCTTGCTTGCTTCTTGCTCATCCTACTGTCTTATCGTGCATTCGATCTGCTCGCCTTATTCATGGCATGTTATATTGATCGTGGTTCGTAGGGAATCGACTCTCCGACCCCGTTTTTACAACTGTCGGGTACGACTCTGAAGGGTCAACACCAACAGCTTTTGGGTACAGAATTGCTCTTTGTTGACGGAAAGGGTACGCAATGCTACACGACACATTTCCCGCAGGACCTCATATGATGTGGCAAGATGAAGTAGACCTAACGAAAAAATCACTCTCCCTGGTCGCAACCACAGAGCAACGAATCAAATTCAATCCCGTGGATGTTGTTCCAAAAGACCAAGAACAGAACGACGCCTCCGCCACGAAACTGAAAAAGAAAAAAGAACTTCCGGTGGGGACTTGGGTCGGGAGTACGGTAACCACCAATCAGCCTACGAGATCAAGGTCGAGAAGGAATGGCTCAAAACAAAAGGGCAAAGGCAAAGGAAAGGCAGTGGAAGAACCAGGTGTAGCCGATAATCATCAGCCTATGGATGTCACAGAAGGCTGAACGTCAGTTCCCTCAATGACATGTTCGAAATACTTTTGCCTGCTAGGGTGTATTGTGAGTACTGACACTTAGGCCGTCTCTTAGTTCGATTCACTTATATCCAGAATTTCCATTATCAGGCCGTATACATTGCAACATTTACACGCACTGTTCTGGATGGCGGTTACATTTTGACATTCAACTTTCGGGGTTTCAACAACGGAGTGTTTGTCTACTTGATTTAGATGGTGTTATGTATTTTAGATGCGCTCCTGTTAATTTTCCCTTATTTCAGAAATGTATTTGTTGTCTGTGGACTTTCAATGCTGTATCTAATATTTGTGGCGCCACAAAGTAAATAAGTGCAAACATAGAGAAGACACTTCTAGGCAACTTGCCAGGTATACGACTGCTCAGCATCGTTTCCGACTTTGCCTCTGAACTTGTCTAATAATTCTAGTCCTACAATGTCTGTTCCGATGTCAGATGGTATTGGTATTGCAAATTTGCCCAACCAGGTCAGTCTGCTCCTCTGTCGTTACTCTCCTCATGCGCGGACCTGACTTGGCGTTCAGAAACACAAAATTGTAGCCAAGAGAGGGGCTCATTTCACTATCATGGTTGTCGGTACGTCACGTAGTGTTTTCGTATTGAAACAACCTCCAACATGTTTGCGTAGGCGAGTCGGGGTTGGGGAAAACGACTCTCATCAACACGTTGTTTTCCACCGAGCTCTCAGCTCCGAAGAATTACAACCGTCGTCACCAAAAACAGCTCGACAAACTCACAGAAGTTGAAATTATTAAGGCCGAGCTTGAAGAGAAACAATTCAAGGTTAAACTCTCCGTCATTGACACACCTGGTTTTGGAGACTATGTCAACAATCGTGACTCGTGGTCTCCCATTGTCGACTTCATTGACGACCAGCATGAGGCTTATATGAGACAAGAGCAACAGCCTCAGAGGATTGAGAAGACCGACTTAAGAGTACACGCTTGCCTCTACTTCATCCGCCCTACTGGTCACACGTACGTTTTGTTCGTCTTTCCTGTTATATAAATATTCACCACCATTCTGGACAATGTAGTTTGAAACCCCTCGACATTGAAATTATGAAGCGTTTGGGAACTCGCGTCAATCTTATCCCCGTGATTGCCAAGGCAGATACCTTGACTCAAAATGATTTGCACGCGTTCAAACAACGTGTATGTGTAGTTGTGTATTCAACGTCGGGAATAATTCACATTTGCATATAGATCCGGGAAGTCATCGCCGCTCAAGGCATTCGGATATACCAGGCCCCCATTGACACTGATGATGAGGTTGCTGCAGAACACGCGCGTGTTTTGTTGGACGCAATGCCTTTCTCCATCATCGGTTCTACCGAAGATGTGACAACTGCTGATGGCCGGGTTGTCAAAGGTAGAGAATATATGTGGGGTGTTGCAGAAGGTCAGCATATTTGTTATTCACTATCAGCTGCAAGATGTTCACTTTCTCCAGTTGAAAATGAAAATCACTGTGATTTCCGCAAGCTTCGCTCGTGCCTCATCCGTACACACATGTTGGACCTCATCTCTACGACCGAAGAGATACATTACGAAAACTACCGTCAACAGCAGATGGAGACGAGGAAATTCGGCGAACCCCGTGTCAAGAAACTCGACAATCCCAAATTCAAGGAAGAAGAAGAGGCGTTGCGGAAGAGGTTCACTGAGCAGGTCAAGAGTGAGGAAGCGAGATTCAGACAATGGGAGCAGCATGTACGCTTCTTTTATTCCTGTCACTTTTGGTTTGCTAACGGTGTTGCGTTTAACAGCTTATCGCTGAGCGAGACAGGCTCAACAAAGACTTGGAGTTGGCTCACAGTGCGATCAAGAGCCTTGAAGCAGATTTGGATAATTTGCAGGTTGGTTATGGAAGAGGATCTGGAAGGAGATAGAAGATGGGAATACCCTGCGTTCGTCGTATATCTTGCTAAAAATTTCTTGTTATACCCATCGGTCCGCCTTATCCCATTTCTTCTCCATTACACTCGTTTGTAGTTCTTTCTTTTCTTTTCTTGAGATAATCTAGGTATCATCGAGTAATAATCGTACATTCAAAGTTGAGTGGATATTGACAGTATGAGCTACTCGAGATGGTGCGATATTAATATACAGGACTGCACGAAGTAGCAGGTACGACAACAGAAGTTGGCAAGACACGGCATATGCACAAGGCAGTAGAGGCCGCCATCGGCTCTCTCTTTTTAATCCAAGTATAGAATATTTCCCTGAGTTCCTACGTAGAATCAATGTCTTTCTGATCTGAGAACCAATAAGAAACGTGGTGCTTCTTACGGACTTCAATTGAAATTTAAAAGGAAAGAATACGATCGACGTTTTTGTGTTCAACTATGTATGTAGATGGACGGTTCTGTCAGAATAATATTGTCCAGACCGGCGAGCGTTTCTGTGAGACGAGGCAAGATTCGATTCAGTGGCGTCTTTTATTGAACTCGGCGTCACGAATCTCTCATTAAAAGAAAACTGCCAGTGTCCTACCTCTTCAGACTTGTTAGTGTTTGACAACACTTCACAGATCCGACCCTTCTGCTTCACGTACTGTAGTATAGCCGTTCATAACTTCATATTCCCGAGTTGCCGACTGCCCCGATATCTTAAAACTGCAGACGACTTTGGCTGGTTGCAGAAACGTTCCATTCAGATGTTTTCTCTGCTAAACAAGTCATGACAAGTTATGAGTCTCACTGAGTTACTGGTTTCGTTCAGCCTGTTCTTACTACCACTTGTTTGCGCTTTTTGATGTTGTCCCTTGAAATAATCTATTGATTTCTTCCAAAACTGAGCTGACATGACCCCTACCATGACCTGACCCCCCCACTGAAAATCTATATGAATAGAGGACATGGCAAATGACCGGGCTATCTAGACTACTTGGACGTGCATAGTCATCATGCACTTTCCAGATGTTGATTGGTATGATCATGCTGCACCTTGCCACCAAGGGTCCTGAAGCAACTCCAGCGCCGTCGCTCGGTCTTTCGGGTTTAATCGCAAACACCTTTGCATGATCTTCGCCGTCGCAAGCACATCATGCTCCTCCAGTACGTTGTAGTTCTTGATCAACGCAGTAAACGGGCTATTATAGATGCGCGGACGAGCCTTCAGGTCACCTGGAATCTCCTGGGTAAGTGATCGACAAAAAGATTACAGCCAGACAGAGAAGACAAACAGAAAGGGTTGTGAACATCATCGGGGTTAACGGTAAGGTCGAAGTATTGAGCTCCAAGCTTCGTCGCCTCGACCTGCTCACGTGTGATGCGCTCGCGCGTGAAGCAGAGCATTTGCCACAGATGTGCCGTTGTTTCGTCGAGAGCATATTTGGGGTAAGGTTTATGTTCAAAAAGAGCATTACCAATGGTTAGTTCAAATATCTAAAGATTTGCCCAGTCAGTGGGCGAAAAAGGGATACTGGCAAATGGTAAACGCGCCAGACATCCAAATGCCCAAATATCAACCTTCTCATCCCACTGGCCTTGAAGAATGATTTCTGGTGCACGAAGGGGGTGAGCGGTGATCTCATCATAAGTATGGAATTTCGAAGGTTGCGCTATGGGATGCTACGTGTCAATACTACGATATACTGAGGTCCAGTCATCGCTTACCGCTGCCAAAATCCGAAACCATGTAGGTGCGGGTCATAGCCTCAGAGAGCGAAGGAAGAAGGAGTGGTTGAGAGACGGCGGCCTGAACAGTACATTCCCAGCTCTGTTCGGGAGGGTGGCATCGAGGAGGGTCGGCCTCAAGGAGCGCTGCGACTTTGGTCTGTGCGAGCGGGCCCGGATCAAACATGATATTGTCGTGCTTGAGATCTGTGTGCACAATTTCACAGTGGTGCATATGTGCGAGACCCCGCAAGGTGTGCAAGAGAATACGTTTAGCCAGTGGTAAAGGCAAACCCTTTTTACCAGCAGCCTCAACCTGAAGGCGCTTAACGTCTCCACCCAAAACGTCTGTAACGAGGCATAGATGGTCTCCGTCTTGATCAAGTCCAGGATGTATGAAGTGGTCAAGAAGTCGAGGGCAGTAGTTCGATTCGAAGCCGGGGAGGGGAGGGAAAGAAGCTATGCGTTGCAGGGCGTCGAGCTCCCACGTTAAACCTCGTTTCGACATATCGGTCGAGTATCCTTTCAGAACTTTGATTGCAACGTATCTCTTTGCTCTACATGGATTATGAGTATAAAGAATGAATGTCTCTCATGAAGACGTACTTCTTGTCGAATGCCATCCAGATGCTGGAGTTCATACCCCACCCAAGTTTCCGGACAACTTCGTAGTGCTTATCTGGACCTATTACATCGCCAAACTTGATCCGAGGAAAGCCATGACCTTGCTCTGCAGTGACTCCTAATGGCTCTTCAATGAACTCTAGATCAACGAGTTCGACGCCTTCTGAGTTGACAGTGACGTGCATGTTAGAGGATCGAGGTTCAGCCTGAGGATCCGCGAATACAACTTGAGGAAGTAACATAATTGGAGATCGGACTGTGAAGCTGAGACGTTGATGGTGTTGTAGTACGGAGAAAAGGCCTTGAAGATTTCGAAAGCGGCGCGTAAAAACAAGTAATAGCATCTTCAGTGAAGGTATTCGAAAAGACCTAGGCAAATAGTAACAAACAACGGGGTGGCATGAACACCCAACCCAACCATGACCGTGAAGATGACTTCTTCAGGAAGCAAGCTTCTTGATGTGAGATAAAAGAGTGAAACTACTAAAGACTGCAAAATAAAGCCTGACGCGCCTCCTCAGTCACAGACCCAAATTGAACATAAAGGAGACGAAATGAAAACACTCCCTTTAATATTGCAGTTTGTCTGGTGAGAGAGGTCTTGATTTTCGTTGGCGCGATACTTGAAGCTGGTCGCGGCTCGGTGATTCCCACGATCAGTCATCCGACCTAATTCGTCACAACTTTTCGTCATCAACTTCTGTGGGCTCTCCTCGCTGTTTCTCCCTCGGATTTCGACCAAACCTTTCTTCGGTTCATGTCGCACGGCAGATCATGCCATTCCTGTCCTGTCCATAAAATTATTCGAAATCTAAAATATCACGTTTCTGGCGTTTTCGTGGCTATTTTTTTGCCTTTGTCAAGCACTCGGTTTGCCTCCAATAGTTTCTGTTAACCTCTCCACATGTTCATCTTTCCAAGAGCTACATTTGGCCCTCCAGATTTGGCTACATTGCCACAAAAATGCGATCCGAGCGCGTTTATCGAACACAGCGTGTCACCTGGGCTCTGGAGTGATTCGCAAGTAGTCTCTTGATACTTTAGAATAATAATGGGTGATTGGAGGTACGTCAAATGAAGTTTGGCTGCTTGTAGATCACCCATTTATTGCTATTTCAGCCTAGGATTCGATTTTCTGTGCGGTAGGTCGTTCTATGATTCGAAACATTCGGAACTACGTCAATAGCTTTGCCTTAACCGTCTCTCTCACAATCAAGAACCTTTCCATTCTACATCCACCCACTAACTGTTCTTCACACATCTCGTTATGATTTCACCCCCTGGCCCCTATTTCGTCCTCGAGGTTTTCTGTCTGTTATCCGGCTTCTTCGACCCATAGCTCATTCGGAGGTACATTGTGGAAATCCTTTCTTGTCACAACATAGGGCATCTTGTGTCTCGCGATTGGTCTGGTAAGTTTGTTAAACTGGACTTCCCTGTTGCAAGTTAAGAACTCTTCAGGCTCCTTGCCGCTCCGAAGGCTAAAGAGACCGTTCCGTCGTCCAAAGCTGTCTTACCATAACTTGGAAGCAAGACCACCAGAGATGCAGGATCCAAGTCATAGAGACATCGAAGAATGTCAGCAGAGAAAGAGATAATTGGGGTTCGTTATGCTCCACAAGGCTTCTGATGTGAACAAAACTCGTTTTTCGAACTTGCAAGTCTGCCTTCAAGTTCTCAGCTATTGTGTCGTTTGTAACATGGTCTTCAAAATGCTTGGCGAACTCTACGAGCCCTCCATCACCATTTCCTATTACTGCCCCTCTCTCAGCGAGGCCCTCATCACATTCAGGAGGCCTCTGAAGCTCCCCTCTGTTAACCCAAGTTGGGCGTTTAAATTCGTATTCTCCCCGCAGGAGTTAGAGAAGCGAGTTATTCGAGGAGGAATCTTCCCTTCTCTGTATCCGAGTCGTCTTTGGGAAGTTTCAACTTTGCTAACTTTTAATCCACGTCGCTGATAGCATCTGGAGCATTAAGACCTAGAATCCTCAAGATCTCGCCTCCTCCTTCGTATCCTTGACTCATCGAAACCAAATTTAGTCTGGCTATAGTCTATCATTACTCGGAGATAGGGTAGGAGGAGCAGGACTTTGAAGACGTTGGAGATTTTCCGTCCGGAGGTTAGTACATCTGAGAGATTCTTGACTCTTTTGTGGAATGTCTGATGCATAGACGACGGATACTGTTTGGTTTTCTAAACACGATAGGATCAGCCTGGCTCAGGGTTCGGCTCGGTTCTGTTTTCGAGTCTTCCGCGACTGCATCTTTTATCAAGGAGTCTTCGTTATATTCGGGAGATCTCTTGAACATTCTTCCTTCTTCACAAGCATTCCAACTGAGGAAACAGCTATTTAAACAGTCGGCTGTATTGGTCGCAGGTTTGTTTCTTCCATGGCACTCCAATCGATTGTTACGTTTGTGTGCACTGCCTACCCCTATGTCTAGCGCATTAGTTTTACCAACGTGAATAGAGGCTATCTCAGCTTCCAACGAGTTCAGCACTGGCTAATGCCACCAGATGTTCAAGCGAGCTCGGAAATAACCAGATAGATTCGGATGGATTATAATGTAAATTATTTGGGTTGCATTAGAATGTTCTGTCATTGGAACCTTGTCCTACGCAATGTTTACGACTACCAGAAGAAGCAACCAGACGAGTCATATAAAGGCGCACATCCGTTTTCGAGTATAGTAGACAAGGGATATGGAATGGCATTGAAATTTCACTATAACATATCCATCTCAGTTTCTTTACCTTTCTTCTCCCTGGCCAGTCTTCCCTTTCCTCTAACTAAATCAACATCCTTCCAATTGTTCTTGGCTTCATCTATTAGAGCTTGTGTTTCATCATAATATTCATAAAATCGTGCAACTTCTTTTCCAAAAGTGATTTGTCCGTGCTCTTTGATGACTGTGCGCATACCAGCGAAGAATGCATCCAAAATAGAGAGATTGTGCATGACCAAGAATGCATGTGCAGACATTTCATGCGTATGCAAGAGATGATGGAGGCACGCCCGCGTATATAGGGGCTGGAAAGTCGTACCTATAGTTCCATCGGTGCCATGTTCGTCGACCATACTATGTCTGACTTGACACACGGGTGTAACTGGTGAACAAGCCGCACATGGACAATAGAGATCTCCAGCTGAATGACTAGCACCATCGAAAAGATTTTCGGCTAACCGATTAAAGTCATGAACATAACGTTGATCGTAGAGGTCATGTCCTAAATCATGCTTATTACCGTCTCGAGTACGAGATCCCATGCATATCGAGGATGTTGTGGAGATAGTAAAGGTGGAGATGGGGAACTTGAAAAGCCACACCAAAACTTGCTGCTTGTTGAGCCCAGTGGGAATCAAATATGTCGATGCCTACTTGATGGATCAACCGGAGGATTTCATGAGGGCTCTTGGCCGAATTGGCGATGCGGATTTTATTTGAAGGAAGCGGAAGTAAAGAGGCCTGTATTAGTTCCACGAGATGATCGCTTGTGATTGGGTGCGGAAGAGAGTTGTGAAGAGGGACAAGGTCAAAGACGTATCCTGCAACTCCCTCGTTGAGAGTTTTGAGCGGCTTGACTGCGTCGGCTTCTTTACCATGAAGAGACTCGAGAAGAGACTCTGAGAATGTTTGGCGGGCGACGACGTTTGCGCCACCAGCCATATGCACCAGCACGTTCAGTTGAGGAAGGGACGGAGTACCTTCGGGAAGTGATTGTGGGCGTAAGATGTCTGTCAACCATGCTGCAGATCGTTCGATGCTTTTGGTCAAGCGTTTTTGAGAGTAAGGAGGTCGAGTAAATGGCGTATCGGATAACGCAACGACGAAATCGGGGTTTGATTCAAGTGCATAGGACCTCCAGACGGATGGAGTCAACTGAAGAATTTGTCGATATCGCTGAGTAGCATCCAGAAACAACAATGGTCACCTTTCTGATGCCGCGGATGCAATTAACTGATACATGATCATTGCCGTTCGCCCGCATTTCTTGGCCAGCTGAAGGATCCCTGGCAGACATCGAAACGACATGGTTATCAGGGAGGCACCCAGTAAAGTCGTGCATAGGATGCGACCCAGGATATACGATGGGTAATGGAGGGTTTCGTTCCAGGCTTGAAATCAAACATCAGCATTGCTGGAGACGGATGAGTTACAAAGGAGAGAGGGTTCTGTGAAAGCACGTACAAACTTTCGAACGGTATGTTTACCCATCGAACAGCATCTAAATTTTTTGCGTGGTCGCGGGATAAGTGGGGGATTACGCCTCTTGATGTGGTAACCAGCAGTCCCGGAGTGTTGATGTTAAGACGAGTATTTGGACGTAGGAGGGATAATGTCCCGAGCCGGCAACCGAACGGCGATATCGTTGGGAACGCTGAGGGTGTAAAAGCAAATTTGGGCGGCTGCTTAGGTGTAGTCATATTGGTCGTGAAGGAAGAGATGCCAATGCCCACAAGTCGTAGGTAGTAGGCACAAAGAATGTAAAAGGGTTATTAGTAGACTCGAATTTCTTACAAGGGCGCCGCCAACCAACTAGTCGAGGACTCATTCGCTTATCATCTGGGTTTCATAAAGATCGTCTCTGAGGGCCGCCATAGTCGTCGGCTAAAAAACTAAATGAAAGAGAACATCGTAATTTATTTATTTGATCCAAAGTAACTACTGAGACGGGTCGGACATGCATCATCTTAACAACAGCAGCAAGGTATGGGTATGCAGAAACAAACCCCGTCCTACACGACGGTCAGCCCGGATGAATTGGCAGAGAGTTAGTAGAAGACGTACGGGGCATGGCAGACATCCACCTCTTAACCTCTCTGCCTTTTCAGGTGAAGGTATGTTTTGTGAGGACATGGATATAGGCGCAGGCTGTGTGAGTGTGATCGCTCTGGGTTGTGAGGTGCGAGCAGAGGGCGGGGATGTGATAGAGGAGTCTGTGGTGGAAAGCGACATGGAGATGGCAGTGAGGAGGCGCTGGGATGGTTTTCATACACTTTGCAGAACCCCTAACCTTTATCCTGTTTATATGTAGTAGTACATGAGAAAACGTCGCTGATTCGAGTCGTTACACCTTTCCGGCCAGAACGTCTACTATCTCGACAGCTCTCTTGAACTTGGCTTTTTGCTCATCCGTGGCCTGAACTTCGCTAAAGCCTCCAACACATCCTTGAGGCCCCCCATTAGCCCACTCCAAGTCTTCACTGCCCCAGGCAATGCCAATATCAAAGCCGTAGATATCTTCACTACCCGGAGGTCGTTCAGTTGGGAGCTCCTTAAGAATCGAGTGGAGCTCATCTACGAGGCTTGTAACGTCGAGATCGCCGAGGTCTAGTGATTTTGGCTGGACTTCTGAGAGTGTACGGAAGTCCTGTAAATATTTCACAGATGAGATCTGAAGAGACGTGGACGAATTGTCACGAATGACTGTCTGGATGGCGGATGGTTGCGGCGGGGCAAATCCGCCCGCAATACCTGGAATCGACATGTACATGCAGAGTCAGTATAGTACGCAGTGATAGCAGATAATTTCATACCGTGTTGAACTCGGACAAAAAATGTAGAGGGAGGCATGTACTCAAGACGAGCTTGAATCCTCGTTCATCTTTTCCTTCTCTTCTGGGTCCAACCAACTCTCTTCCACAGTGGCCCTCACACGACGTACGTATTCCTTCATGTTTTCCCTATAAAGCTGCGATGCCTCTGCATTCGCAGGGCTGTTGGGATTAGGATCGTGAAGCAGACTTTGTATCGATGTCAGGATTGCAGCGACATCGTACGTAGGTGACCATCGATTTCGTAGAATATCAAGACAGAGTTCGCCGTTGGCGTACACGTTGGGATGAAACATGCGTGAAAGAAACTTGACTGTAGGAGGTTTATTTGGATAAGATTTGTCAAACGTCAGAACGAGTCTGAAAGTGCCGTCCTCAAAGGGCGTTTCAGCTATCAAAAGTTGGGATTGGAGATCAACTTCAACGTTGTGGCAGCGACAGACCTGGACCGAATATGACGGCATTCCACAGCATTATATTGTCCGGACATGGGCTCCCTGATATACCGCTGGGTGGGTCGGTAGAGAGACGTTTGAAATCGCGAATAAGGCGTCTTCTACAATTGGTCGACTGATCAAAAGGCGGTGTTATCCCAAGAACCGTACAGAACAGAGTGCGAGAAGCTGACCATGTTGATCTACGGCAAGGACTTTGAAAGATAAACTACTGACAGCGACGAGGACGGCGGCGAGGAAGCGACTACACCCCTAGCCGGTTTTTCAGTGGAATCCAGCTGGTTTGATGAGGGCATCAGAACTCGGGCGAGCAACACGCAGTTGTAATAACCTGGCCATTCCTTAGTCTCCCGTACGCAGACCTATAAACTCGTGTCTTATTGATAGTTGATAGGGCGACACTACTCATATAGCCGTTCATATTCCCGAGTCGCCGACTGCCCCGATATCTTAAAACTGCAGATGACTTTGGCCGGTTGCAGAAACGTTCCATTCAAATGTTTTCTCTGCTAAACAAGTCATGACAAGTTATGAGTCTCACTGAGTTACAGTACTGGTTTCGTTCAGCCTGTTCTTACCACTCGTTTGCGCTTTTTGATGTTGTCCCTTCTGTTAACCCTCACCCTCGCCTCCCTCGCCTTCGAACATGTGTTGGGCATGGGGCTCTCTTCTCCGATCCATCGTTCTTTGTTCTCCAGGTCCTCGAACATTAATAACTGCTCTGGTACCGTCCCTCCGAATCAGCTCGGTTATGCAGCCTCTAGCTATGGTCCCCAGATTAGTGGTGAGCACGGCTGGGAGACTTGGACGTTCTATGTCGCCGCACCGGACGAAAGCAATAATAGTTTCTCCGTGACCGTCTTACAGTGGGCCCGCGGTGACCCTGCCTCTGCTTCGTCCAACCTCAGCGAAGGCACTTTTTCCGCTTCCTTCGTTGCGGCGGGGGTCGAGTTTAAGAGTAACATCACAGACAAGTTTGTTTATGAAAAAAGCGACCACTCTCATTTTTCGATTTCCATCGGAGGGAATCGCATCAGCTATGATGCAACTCTGGGGCCGTTTGGTGGATGGAACATTAGCGTCGATATTTCTGGTCTCAAGGCTGACCATTTCATAGACCCGTAAGTACCTTTACTAGATTGCCATTTTACGGGTCTTGTCATCATCTCTTTCTTTTTCAGCGTCGCTCCGAACGTGTTGTATGAGCCGACTTATCATGATGTCCCTTCTCAACTTGTGGAAGGTTTTTTCACCAACTTTCCCGTTCCTCGAGGTCACGTAGACGGTGTCATGACCTATCCTTCTGGATTCGTCTGCCAAGTCCGTTCAGTCGGTATCATCAAACACGCCTTCGCAAAGGAGCCAATGCAGCACCTTGTATCTTCCTTCATTCGCGGCACGATATTCGCTGCCCCGTACCAACAAGTTAACTGGCTTCAAGCCCAAGGTATTGGTTCCCACAGTTAGTTTTCGTCCTTTTTTTCTGGCGAGGCGGTTGCATTAAATAAGATTAATCTTATGAACAGAGCTTGTGAACACAGCCCAGCTCGTAACGGGAGACATGTCTACCGCAGAAGACTTAACGCTCAAGTATCAAGTCACAGACGACCCGATTCACCTCAAGATATTCCGCTCCGAGTACAACACTACGGTTGTTCTATCGGGATGCAACGAGTCGCAGCAAAACCCATATGTCTTCTCCACCAAGGCCTACACCTATGGAGGTGCCGTCTTTGACTCTGCGGGAGGAAAAATGGAGACGTTCATCACCGTTTCAGACGTGTGGATATGGACTTCAGACAATCAGCTTTATGCGGGAAATAATACCCTGGGGCACTACGAGGTATATTTTCCCCCTCCGGTCACGTCTTCGAATTAGTTAGCACATTGCGTGTGTGGTCTTACGGTCTCTTACCGCTGTCCATCTTCGCATTTCGTCCTTCCAAATTGATTTTCTCTCTGTTTTGCTGCCGAGTCGTTACGATGCAATTTTGTTGCTGTCATGCTTCTTATATATGTCAACCGTGAGAAGACTGCCGAAAAAGGAAGGCTATCTTGTCAGAACGGGATCAAAATCATCCGAGTCCGTAGTATTGCAAAGTAGTATATTGGCCGAACTAGATCTTTCTCATTCTGCCTCTATTGAAAACGAGAAACAGTCTTACTTTCGAGAAATACCACCATAGCGGACTCGTCCTGACTCACTAATTTAAGGAATACTATGATAATGAACTTTCTTCTGCAAATAAGAAGGTATGTCGTTCTAATAGGTCTCAGTTCAAATTTCAGACGTTCAAGTATCAAAACAACAGAAATACGAAGAGATGACAGTAAAGATGGTAAGAACTCATATCTGAGTCATTATCAACGTAGTACGCTGACCTTTGCCTTGACAGAAAAGAGGCTACAGCTGCTGCTGCTGCAGGCAGCAGGAATATCGAGAAAGACTGAGATTGGCGAGAAGAAGGATGGATGCAATGTCAAGTCATTATATATTCGCTTATTAACGATACATATCGCCCTTGATGGCGCTCTTTTGAAACCTGGTATGATATTGTAATATAATCGAGATACATCGAGTCTCGTATATTGAAATAATTTTATTGACCGAACTAAATTTTTCTCATTCTGCCTCTATTGAAATGAGAAACAGTCTTACTTTGAGTAGCATCGAGGCTGGGTGATACAATCGTTGCGGCTCGTTCTCATTCGTTTTACCTAAGTCCAATTTTCACTGGGAATACTGTCGCATACTTGACATAACGCTGCCAAAAGATGATAACGACAGACTAGAAATCACGTGATCTTTGCTCATCTCCACTGTCCATTGACTGACGAGCATGTTCCTTCGTCGTCGTAACCTTACTCGTTTCTTTATCATACTTGCCGTTCCATTCACCTTCCGTCTCTTTCTTTCATCTTCTCTCTTTCAACGTTCAGACCCACACGAGATCCTTGAGAACAATGTCCTTGACATCGTCACTCGTTCTGGCAACGGCCTAGATGCCCGCAAGCACAAGTTTCTCCAAGTTCGTATGGGTCGTGATGACAGACCTGATATCCTCGACGACGTCATTCGGAATGGTGCTCTGGATTATTGGGATAGATACCAAAAACCATAGTGAGTCGTCCCTCTCTTTTGATATAGACACATCTTTTATAACGCCTATTTACTGCACTACAGTATTACTCAATCGGACACCGCCCATATGGACGTTCAATCCGTGCTCAATTCAATCGAACAATTGCTTTCTCTCAATGGTTGGGTTGCCGCATTATGTCCAACTCTCACTCGCCCATTCGGTCAAAATAAAGATGAAGACGCGTATGACGATCTCATCCGTCAAAATAACCTCTATTATTTCGCAATTGTCATCCATTCCGCGGATCATTTTCTCGTCGATCAACTTTCCGTGATCGTCCAAATGGCCCGCAGACTGGGCCCCTTGAATATATTTGTGTCTATGCTTGACTACGACTCAAGCGACTCCACTGAAACCCTTGTCGATCTATGCGAGGCCGTCATGACATTGCTGGGTGTCCCATTCAGGATTCGAAGAGTCCCAGGTATGACCACCGACCCTGCTGCCGCTTATTATCCTCTGGAGGAGGCCTATATGCGGAATTTGGCCTTGGAACCACTGAAAGAGTTGTACCAGAAACGGAAGATCAAATTTAATAGAGTCGTATGGTTGAAAGGTTTCACTTGTCCGAATGATATACTCGAGACCCTCAAGGTCAGTATGGCAAATGAAGCAGCCATGGTTTGTGGCATGGATTGGGCAGAACACGGTGGCTTCTTCATTTTCTCGGATAGGTATGCTTGAAGCTTTCCGGGTTTCTTTCCTTCTTGACCGTTCCAAATATAGATGGCGGACGAGAGATATCAACGGCGACCAATTCAGGCAGTCCAGATCGTCTTCAAAACCTGATGCTGTGCCTCCACGAGATAAAAACGGAGCAGCTCGATATTCACAACATCTACCCTTCCAAGTCTTCTGTTGCGAATCTGGCACTCATGTCGTCGATCCAGCACAGTCTTACTACGAAGGAATAAGTTATCGTGCTGGAACCGACTTTCATAACCTTTCATCAGCGGAAAGTATGCCAATCAGACCACCTGATGCTCCTTGCTTGGATAGCAGTCAAACGTGGTTCTGCAGAGACTTGTGGATACATCAGGCGAAGGAAGGGGTGCGAGTAGCTGATGGGCCGGATGCTGCTCCAGCAAAAGTGAAGAGGGCTGAGTTTGTGGATGAGGCCGTGATAAGGGAAGAAGGAGCGAAAGATGAAGTTGCGGAGCGAAGACAAAACCAAGACGACACGGACGCGAACGTTGGATCTGATTATGATGCAATGCCAGATTCCGACGACAACCTAGGTGACGCCCCAACAAGGAAGTTGTCCATACCGAATTCCGTGTTCAGGGCTGCGAGGATATTAGTGAATCCAAGATGCGTGACGACATACGCGGGAGTTAGCCACACGCAATTGGCCATGGATTTGTTCGGACCAGAGAGAGATGAAGAGAGCAATCTACCGAAAGGGAAAAGAGGAAAGTACGTATTAGACGACTGGGAAGGTGCACCAGAGAGTTTCGTTTGCCAAGAGCAAAAGTATGTTCTTTTCTTGTCAATAACGGTTCGTTCAATAATCAATGTTGGGTAGATCGACAGGAGGACGAAAAGCGACGAAGACACAACGGAGACTTGGCTTCTCGATCTACGAAGAGGTTGAACGCATTCCTTGAACACTTATATTTGATAGAGCATATACTTGTAATTACTACTTTTTCTATCGGTTCGGTTGGGTAACATAGAATTTTGTGACAAAATACTAATGGATTCATTGACACGTGACCGCGTACCATCTCGACGTCGAGTCATTGCAGAGTCCACCACCACCACCACTGTGTACAATAGCGCATAGCGGCAATGGCGCATCGCATAGCAAGCAAAGTTCCTCATCTGATGACTCTGGCGGATTTATCTCCTGCTCAAATTAAAAGAATTCTATCTCATGCCCACTATCTCAAAAACATCTCTCTGCCGTGGCTTTCCCCTCAGCAGCGGGGCGCAAAATCAAAGCTTCGCATGCCGTCTCAGTCTCTGTTTAACAAGACAGTTGCTTTGGTGTTCTCTAAGAGGAGCACGAGGACTAGAGTGAGTGCGGAAACTGCGAGTGTATTGCTTGGCGGAAGGGCCCTATTTCTCGGCAGAGAAGATATACAATTGGGTGTTAATGAGAGTACGAGGGATACTGCTAGAGTCGTGGGTGGGATGTGTCAGGGCATATTTGCTCGAGTGGGGGATCATTCAGAGATAGAGGTGAGGTCTAAGTTTGCAGACATGATGATCCGAATGTTTCATATTATATACAGGAACTTGCTCAATACTCACCTGTGCCTGTGCTGAACGCCTTGTCTTCTTTGTGGCATCCTACACAAATTCTCGCCGATTTGTTGACTCTTCATGAGCACTCCTACTTGCTCGCCCGTCCTGGTGCCCAGCCCACGGTTCCCGATTCTGCTGCTACGACTCAACAAGACTCGAGATTCAGAATAGCTCCCCTTCCTGACTTGAGGCCGCTTACTGTTGCCTATATCGGGGACTCCGCTAACGTGTTGCATGACATGTTGGTTACCT
The DNA here is from genome assembly GCA_003313825.1 of Sarcodon aspratus. Classification (NCBI taxonomy): domain Eukaryota; kingdom Fungi; phylum Basidiomycota; class Agaricomycetes; order Thelephorales; family Thelephoraceae; genus Sarcodon; species Sarcodon aspratus. Next base: position 41,126 of record QLOR01001524.1, read on the forward strand.
ATCCTAGATTAGGGCATAAGTTGCGAATAGCATCGCCGGAGGATGCAAAATACAGGGCTCCGAAACCTGTTTGGGATCGAGTGGTTGGGTTAGGATGTGACAAAAGCATTTGGTGGGGGCAGGACCCTGTGGAAGCGGTTCTTGGCGCTGATGTCGTCGTTACCGATACTTGGTATGTTGCGTTGTATCTGATGGTAACCATACAGAGTTGATCGTCCCTTTTAAAGGATCTCGATGGGACAGGAGGCAGAAAAGGAAGCACGATTGAAAGCATTCGAAGGATATCAAGTTACGGAAGAGCTCTGTAAAAAAGGCGGAGCAAATCCTGATTGGAAGTTTCTTCACTGTCTACCGAGGAAGAAAGATGAAGTTGACGACGAGGTTTGGTTGTTTCACGGTGCCAACATTCTGTTTCTTAATATCGACTGGTTCTTCTAGGTATTCTACGGCCCCCGATCCCTCGTTTTCCCAGAGTCCGATAATAGGAAATGGTCAATTATGGCCCTTTTCGAGCAAGTCTTTCTTTTATATACGCGCGTGAGATAGTGCTCTGATATGACTTTTTCATGTAGTTTATTGTTCGGGAAGTGGGATCTGTCTGTAGGAGAGGGGGAGGAAAAGGTAATTAAAATATGTGACCGGTAACGCTGCTGAATGCTGCGCGCTCAAATACAATGGGTCGCAGTCAGTCTGGATTTGTATATGACGACGAGCGAGTAAGGGTGACCGTTGTGTGTCTATATCCATTGCGACTGTTATGCACTCGCACGATGCTTATTGTGTGAATCCAACTTCAGATTCTGGTGCTACCTTTTTTTGAGGAGATGCGGATTATTTCCTGTTGCTGTATAAAAAGGGTGTGCATTCACATGCTTATATTGCAAGTCAGTTGCTTCAGTATCGTAACGGCGCAGGCCTGCGCCAAATCCCCGACTCACTGTTGTAGTCGCGATAATACAAACTAAATTCAGACATTGTTGATGAGATCGATTAAAAGCACAAGGTAGTGACAGATTTATTGTATATTGTACAATAACAAGAAACGACAATTTCATGTGCACATCTCGGAGGAGGCGCAAGATGAGAGGGTGGGATGCGCAGGTAAGCAGCAACCGCATAGCCGTACCACACAGAGAAATAATGCGAAATAATGCCTAACTTGTGAGATGGTGAGCTGGCTTCGGGCAAACCTGCAGGGCAAGATCCATCAGATATTTCATCAGTAGCAAGGGTGGAACGCTCTGAATGCAAATCGTCAATGATTGTGGATATTAACTCGACCTTCCGGGTCGCATGATGGCGCAAAATCTTTGGAATGGCAGAGGCTTACGATTGAAAGTTCTTTGAGACATATGGTATGATGTTCATGTGTACAGAACAGCCGGTCAGGCTTTGAATTGAGCAGAGCTGCGACTATCTCTGGAGTGCACAACAAATTCTGATCTAAAGCAATTGCAAGGTAGTATATTGGAATAATTAATTTGTACAGGAGGTTTGTATGGCGCAAGGCAAAGAGTATAATGAAGAAATATGGTTTAAATGGAAAAGTGGAACTGTACAGTTTATCGGTATAAATAAGGAAATTTTGATGGGACGAGTTTTGGTGGGGTAGAGTCATAACTGTCCGACAAAACCCTCCCTCTTACTTACGTAAGAGAGTCGGGGATACTCTAGTATACTCAGCTGATCCGTCAACACTCTGGATTGATAGCTTTTGCATAAACCCATATCCATTATCATGGTATATAGACCAGTCGCTCGATGACAGGAGCATTCTTATAAGGAACCTGCCAAGAACTATCTGTGCAGAAGAAAACGGAGCAAGACTGGATGAGACAGGTTTCTCATGGTCACTCAGTATAACGGAGAAGATGTTGTAGGCAAGTAGGTAGGGAAGACATCTAGGGCCGGCGAAAACATGACATATATCCTTTTGTGAGACAAATCCACAGTTGCTCGCATCTATGGGTACGAGCGCTAAAGCCCTGAGAAAAATGGAAGCCCCGTGCCGTAAGCGGTCCGTGGACCGAAAATCACGTGAATGACGTCTTCGTTCGCTGTTCAATAACCAAGCCGGGTTACGCTCCACCTGATCCTCCCTCTCCCTCACTCTTTCATCACATCCAACTCAAATGGCCGACCAGGCCCGCGACGTTCGCAATCCAATCTTGTTTGAGTGCGCTTGGGAGGTCGCAAACAAAGTCGGTGGCATATACACCGTAATCAAGACTAAAGTTCCGGTCACAGTTTCGGAATATGGGAACAGATATTGTCTTATCGGCCCTCTGTCTTACAAGTCGGCACCCATGGAGGTCGAACCACAGGAGCCTACGGATCCCCATTTGATCCAGATTTTTGATTCAATGCGTGAAAAGGGCGTAAAACTTCTCTACGGCAAGTGGTTGGTAGAAGGCTCTCCAAACGTTCTTCTCTTCGACACGGCAAGTCAGTTTTCCCGGCTCGACGAATGGAAAGGCGACCTGTGGAATCTCGCCGGCATTCCCACCCCCCCAAATGATCAGGAGACAAACGACGCCATCGTTTTCGGCTACATCGTGGCTTGGTTCTTGGGAGAGGTATACGGGAGCTTTTTGTTGAAAGAATTTTTGACCGATTTCTTTTCGTTCTCGCCCTAGTACGTTTCCAAGCAATTAAACACTGCAGTCATTGCCCACTTTCACGAATGGCAAGCCGGCGTTGCTATCCCACTTTGTCGAAAACGTCATATCGATCTTACCACCGTCTTTACAACTCATGCCACTCTCCTCGGTCGCTATCTTTGTGCTGGAAGTGTCGACTTTTACAACAATCTCCAATATTTTGATGTTGATCACGAGGCTGGCAAGAGAGGAATTTATCATAGATATTGCATCGAAAGGTCTTCTGCACATTGTGCAGACGTTTTCACCACCGTCTCCCATATAACCGCATACGAGTCTGAACATCTCTTAAAGCGCAAACCGGATGGTGTCCTTCCCAATGGATTAAATGTCGTCAAGTTTCAAGCTATGCACGAATTCCAGAATCTGCATGCCACTGCCAAAGCCAAAATCAACGAATTTGTTAGAGGCCATTTCTATGGTCATTACAATTTCGATTTGGAAAAGACTTTATACGTGAGCTTCCATCTTTCTTCGTGAAGCTGCAGTACAGTCCTAACTTCTTTGTTAGATGTTCACGGCTGGACGTTATGAGTATAGAAATAAAGGCGTTGACATGTTTATTGAATCGATGGCTCGTATGTAGCATTCCAATATAGGTCTTTTCTCGGTCTTACCTTTTGCACAGGTTTAAATTATCGTCTTCAAAAAGCTCAGTCGGGTGTCTCAGTGGTCGCTTTCATCATTATGCCTGCAGCTACGCAGTCCTACACTATCGATGCTCTCAAAGGCCAGGCCGTGACGAAACAGTTACGTGACACTGTTACTGAGATTCAGAGTCGGATTGGTGCAAGATTATTCGAGCACGCTATCTGCTCTAACGGGTTTGTTCATCACTTCAGAACTTCGTCCGATTTACTGAGGTTTAATCGTCCTTTAGCGAACATGGCACCCTGCCAACTCCAGAACAGCTCCTAACAGCGGAAGACAATGTTCTGCTCAAACGACGTATTCTGGCTCTCAAGCGCAATTCTTTACCCCCAGTTACAACACATAACATGGTTGATGATGGCAGTGATCCTATATTAAACCAAATTCGACGTGTACAGCTATTCAACAACCACTATGATCGGGTCAAAATCGTATTTCACCCCGATTTCCTGAATTCGAATAATCCAATTTTGGGTTTGGATTATGAGGAGTTTGTGAGAGGCTGTCACCTTGGTGTATTTCCGAGTTATTACGAACCATGGGGGTACACGCCTGCTGAATGTACTGTTGTGAGTTGTTGTCTATCTCATGTTCTGTTTGTTTCCATTCGCATTCTTTTCAACAGATGGGGATACCTTCGATAACTACAAATCTTTCTGGCTTTGGCTGCTTTATGCAAGACTTGATCGAGCGACCTCAGGATGAGGGATGTTACGTCGTCGATCGTCGATCACAATCAGTTGAAGAGTCCGTAAATCAGCTTACTGATTATACGTTTGCTTTCTGCAACAAGACTCGACGGCAGAGGATCAATCAACGCAATCGCGTTGAACGATTGAGCCCATTGCTAGATTGGAAAAACCTCGGCATCGAATATTCGAAAGCGAGGCAACTTGCGCTCAGAAGAGCGTATCCAGACTCATTCTACGGCCCTGAAGGTGTCAATGGAACTGAGGAAGAATGGGAGTTTGGCGGTTCTGGATTGGGGTTGGGGGCAGAGCGGATGGGAATTCCTAGCATGCCTGCCAGTCCGAAGTTCAGAGGTGGTGTAGCGACTCCTGGGGATATGGGAACTTTGACTGAGGAGGTAGGCCATAAGTAGTCTCCGAAGGTGTCACGTCTGACTCCGACTATTCAAAGATGCAGGCTTTGGCCACCAATGACTATCGGGGAGGGTACAATTGGCCCGGCAGTACTGATGATGAAGACGACGGATATCCGTTGTACGTTGCTCTTGCAATACTGCATATAGAGGTGCCATTAACCAGAATCGTCTTTGTAGCCCCTTGGTCATGAAGGTGCGATCTAGGGCAAGTTCGGTTATATCTGGTGCAAGCACTCCTGGAGGTGGCAAGTTCAACAGCTTAAGTGAGGGAGATTTAAGGAAAGCTGATGCAGCACTGTTAAATGAAGTATGAATACGGTGCATTCAAATTTACCCAACACAATATGCGATTGTCCTTTTGCGAGATATGTTGTACATATTATAAGAGCAATATAGCGCAAATCCATCAAGTGCGAGATATAGATCAGCGCCTAGAACGACCCTTAACTTTTGCTCCAAACCCTTTGAAAGTTGCCTCATCGTCCGAGTCATCGTCGATGATAACTGCAGCAGGAGCATTCTTTCTCTGATTAGCGTTTTGAGACTTCTGAATTTTGGAGCTATAGGTTGATCGTAGGGTCGGCGTGCCTGCATCTAATTCATCAATTTCAGCATCATCGTCAACTGCCATTTTTTCATCATCAGATCCCAGGAACAAAGGCTGAAAGGGTTTTTCCTCTTTTGTGCGTGCCATCCTTCCCTTGGTCTGTGTGCCTTTTTGGGGTCCCGGCGTAGACTTGCGGGTAGGGCGTACCGCAAGATCGTCCTCGTCTTCTTCTGAATCTTCCGTAGGGACCGCAAGAGCCTTATGTTTGCCCTGAGTCTGTGACTTGACAGGGAATGTCGGATATTCTCCGAATGTTCTGTCAGTTGGTTGAGATCGATTTTCCGAATTCTCCTTCCAATATACTATTCGTGACTCGTTGAAATCAGACATGCGAAAATGGGCTATAGAGCAGACGTACCGGAGCCCAATCCATAATCGTTCCCCTCGCTGACAGTTAATTCGATGATCGGTCGTTCCTCAAACAGATGCTTCTGCAAAAATACGTCAGGGAGTCTGCTAAACAACAGCAATAACTTGAAGGTGTACGCACTTTGTGGAATTTTTTGAAATCAGGTTTTCCCTCCCAATTGGCACGCCCTGTTCCTTGTCTTGCAACCGCCTGGTCGGTATCTTTCTTGAAGACCTCCATTTCCACCACTACCATGAAGTTGCCTCGGATGTTGCGCTCATCCCCGAAGTCTTCAAGAACAGACCATACCTTCTCACGATCGTCTCGCTGCAAGTCAGGTTTTGAAATGCGTAAATCGTTGAATTCGCGATCAAACGTGTCTTCATTTTTCTTGCCTTTTCTGATGGATGCTATGGCCTTCATGAATTTCTCGTCGACGTCCGGTGGCAAAAATTCTGGGGAAGAGACAGTTTGCGATCGTTTCTGAGATACAGGAGCCGCTAACGACTGTTGTGAATGATTGGGCTGTTGTAAATGTGCATCACGTCTCGTATCGTTAAGAATCCGTCTCTTAGTTGGTCGACCTGCTATGTTCTCATAGTCTTGACCGTCCTCCAAACGATCTGACCTCCTTTTTAAACCGCAAGCTTGGATATCTGCCTGAGAGGACATTGTACTTTCTTCATCTTGTTCGACCGTGTGCAACACCGATGGCACGGGAAGTTCCTGTCGGATTTGTGTTTCTGCTGGAGGTAAGCTTTGTATTTGGGTTAATAAAGGCTGCAGGCCTGTCCCTATTAGAACACCGGATCCGGTTTGGCTCAAGCGATTTGGGTCACTTTCTTCAAATAGCGCTCTGAACTTTTTGAGAGGAGGTTCTACAGCCGTGGTTTCATTTGTATTCATGGTTAATGTACTCGCTCCAGTTGTCCCTGCGCGCCGTTTCAATCGCGAAGACCGTGGAACAACCGGGGCCTTGTAAAGTAGAAGTAAGTTTACACGGTTGAGATGAGAAGTATTTTTTTCAGACATACATCGAAATCTACCCCTAGAATAGGTTTATTTGAGAGGGGGGATGATTCCTCGACGGCAGGCACACTGAAGCCTGTGTCTATGGTAGTGGAATTGTCAACAGAGATGGGGACTTTCATTGCAGTTCCGGCGCGGCGCATAAGGGGCTTCGGGAAATTACTTAAGAGTCAAGCTCAACGAGAAACGAGAAGACTCACACGTTGGACGGGCGAAGGTGGTGATCGTTCTCTCTCATGGGTGACTGCAGGGGATAAAGCCTGTGAGGCAGAAGATGTGGCACGTCTGACGAGACTTTTGCGGTCTGAGCCAGTATGTGTAAGTAACCGAGATCTTCCTGGTAGGGAGGATTGTTCGTTGGATACTATGCGTGCAACGTCCGGCGACATACATGTTTCTTGAATGTGTCTTGAGATTGAAGATACTTGAATAAGAAAACCAGACCGACCTGAAATGCTCTTTTTAGGTGCAGATAGAAGAGACACATCCATATTGATTGCAGCTTCCAGCACCTGTTTCCTGGAGATGTTGTGGCAACCAAAGCTATCACGAATGAGGAATGGGGACACAACCATATGGGGAGCTTCCTTACTTCTGTGCATCCTCACGCAGACCATTCCATATGTCTTCTTCTGTCGTGTTCTTCACGGCCTCATCGGTGACAATGATTAACGATTTCTCCGCCTTGTTCTTTGACAAAATACTGCGGAACGTTGAGAAGTCGGCTTCGGTTTGACAAATAGTCAAGTGTCCTCCTGTACGAGAAAACAACTCCAGTAGTGGACACTGCGGAGTGACGTGTTGTTCTCCTGTGCGAGTCAAAAGCAGAAATCTGTAGCCAGAAAAGAGGCGCAATCTATCATCATTGTGCTCCCACAAGCGATCGAACTTTAAAGATGAGGGTAGGGAAGGATCCAATCTTGGCCAGAATTTAGAAGTTGGGGGTAATTTGAAGTCAAGTTCTAATGGAGCAGCACGCCCGCTACTTTCACCCATACTGATGATCTGTTCTAGCCATTCGGGTGTCACGAATAGAGAACCAGATACAAGAGATAGCGTAATAGACGGCTCTAGCGACAAAATGGAAGTGACATGATGAGTGCTATCAGGGTGAGAAGTGTGGACGAAATTTATGCCTGGGCAAACAGGTTAGAGAGGATAAAGAACTTTGGAGAAGACGCGAATAACCTAGACTGGCACAATCTTCCAGTGTGCTTCCCTTCGGCTCCGACATATAGCAACAAAGACGGTGCCACTTTAGTCTGCAGAAGAGCATAGATATATAAGAAGGAAAACAACATGACTTGCATAGCACGCACTTGAGTGACAACATGTTAAATGGGCGTAATACATCGCCGTCTTGCATTTCGATTGTGGAAGAAGAATCGACTTGAAGAGTTTTACCCTCCCTTTCGAAAATCATTGGTCGGCTTCGAGGATTGTGCAATTGGACGCTGGGCCTTGTCGATGGGTCTGCCTGTACAAAAGTTTGAGATACGAGTCAATTGTCGAAAGAAGCAGTAGAGCACTCACTGCATTATCAATGCTGTAGCTTCCCAATGTAAAGGTTGCATGTTCACGCGAAACTTTCTTGTTATTAACGACCAAGTCGGTGTCTCTTCTGCCCAGGATATAACGTTTTCCAGGCTTGAGCAGTTTCAATTCTATCTTCGCGGTTTATAACATGAGAACAGAATATATGATGGGCACTTACTCTCAAAATTGATATCGCCTTCATTCCCGTCGAAGGGACCACTCAAGAGCCACATATTGTTGGTAAGTTAAGAAGAGCAGCTGACTCAGCACGCTGTCACAAACGCGAATCAACGCGTCAACTCAAATCAAGCCTTCAATACCGTGCTCATTGGTAAGCCTCTTTGCAACTGCTTAGAACGAAAAATTTGGTTATACGGAAGTAACACATTTGATACGGTACAAGGCGAGCGAAGAGAATGGATAAAATCAGAATGATCGAGACATCAGTCCACGGTTATACTACATTCTCCATCTGAGGTGGTTGTGAAAAATAGACGGTGCCACTCAACGCTGCGCCCTCACTGGCTACTTGTCCGACGCGGTACTGGGTAGATGATGCTGGAGGAGGCCCCCTGTAGGGCTGCTGCCATTGTAAGTGTGGGCGATATTGATTCGCGTGATATCCGATGTGATGTTGGGAAGCATCGGCATGTTGATAGATGCCTTGTTGAGTGGGGTCTGTGTATGGGTACGAACTTGAATATTGGGCTGGAAGTTGGTCCACACGTGGGTGGCACGGGTAATCATAAGCGCCAGCAGGGTAACTACTTGTAGTAGCTTGTACGGCACAGGGAACTGCTGCGTGCTGATTAGTGAGATACGATCCAGATGGCACCGAATTCTGGTTTTGTGTGATCTGAAGTTTCGATGCAGACCCGGATGACGCGGGAAATGTCATGACAGATTGTGATGCCAGTGCTATATAGATTATTATGAGAAAAACCACATGAAATGAGATTGGTCCTCACAGGCTGCATCTGTACTTAGTTCAGCAGGTTTCTGGCCAATTGTTTGCCCTTCTGTATTTCCAAAAACCACACTTCCCCATTTGAACTCTCGCTTAACACCTCTGTCCCACAAGACTTCGACGGATTTCGTTTCATCGATCACGCGCAGAAGAGAAACCTCGAAGACACCGGCGCTCACTCGGATCTTGATGCGTGACATGGCAGGCAGGAGGAGGAGTTCACTACGGATTTTGTCTTGTTTTTGGGCTTTCTTCGCTTCCGCAATTGCCTATTAGACGATTAATGACCGAAGATTGAACGTAGTGTAGCGAGCATGAACGAACGGGATTATGTTGTGAACATAATACTTGAACTTCAACCTTCCGGATGACCTTGAGCACATGCGGGCTTCCAGCAAGACCCTCAGTAGACATCGACTGTCGTTTCACATCCGTTATAGTGTCACTCGTCGGTTGCAGGAGGATGACGTCCTTTTCAACCTCTCGCAAAACCTCATAGACAATACCATGATCCGCGCTGTCTCTTGCACACGATACGTGGAATGCTTTAGAACACTTCCCCTTGGTGCACTGAATGGGAGCACCATGAGCCTTCTGTTTCGCCTTCGGGCAAGCCGAACATTTCTAGCAAGTATATGGGGGTTAAAAGCTTCAACTAGTGGTAAGATTATGGGGCTCACCAAATTCCATCTATCCTTGACGATGCCATCGACCCCGAAAACTGCTCGTATTTTCCGTCTTGTTCCTTCCGCTGTTAGCTCGTCTATTTCATACTCATCAACCCAAGTTTCTGGGACAATATTCGCGCATTGTTCGTGAGCCATTCCTCGATCACCTCGTGGGGCATCGGCCAAAGAGTCATATAGAGGTAATAAACCTTCCCGGCTCATTGAGACGCACAGACAACATGGGAAGTCTTCTGGCTCTTTAGGCTTTGGACCCAGTTTGAGAGTAACAGTCGTTTTGGCGCCTCCAGCTTTAGACGGAAGCATCGGTGAAATGGCCTTCCCGTCCTTCGCCCTCTTGGTTTTCTTTGCTTTCAGTGAAGTTCCCAAATCTTCCGATTTACGCTTGCGTGAGTTAGGTTGTCCCTCTCGACTCCGTTGCACCTTTGTTTCAAAATGCTCCAGCTCGCGATCACGTAATAATTGGTCAACATCAATACGAACACTTCATGAAGAAAAATGAATTATATGAAATGGAGAGAGAAGGTGAGGCTTTACCTGAAATCGACACACTCGCAGACCTTGGCATTTCTACCCAAGTCAAGCCAACTATCTAGAGCGAAGTTTACGCTTTCTGCACAATTTAGGCCAAGGTTGAACCCTGCGTGGTATCCACGCGGATAAGTGACGACAAACTCTCCGGCATGCTGGACAAGTGTATTAGGGCGGCAAGACGACTGTGATAGGACATTCGGAGATGCAAAGAAGGACTTGTGTCGAAGAAATTGAGGACAAGTAGATGCATCCTTCGGAAAGTAGCCTATTCGATTATTTGTGAGAAAAATGAGATGATATTTAAATCCGGATGCCTACCTCGAAAGGTCTGTTCCAAAGTATTGGCTTTACCCTGTGGAATAGCATACCAAAATTTTGGTGCACCAAAATGAATATAGTTGATGCTGAATAGATCCATATCTTCCACATGCCAAGCAAAAGTGGCGCGCCACATCCCGAAGTACAGATAGGGAGTGTTTACACCCGGAAGCCCTTTATTTGAGGTGGGAAGAAGACGAGATAGAGCTGATGGGAGGTGTCCGACATTCCAGCACGCTTTCGTATCTCCAAAAAGGGTGCCTGGAGGTGTTTCAGCAGAACAACGATAGACGTGATCGGATTACATACCTTGCATATCAGCTCCATACCATGCTGGTTTACTCAAGCCACAATTGCGCCAATACTGTCGTTCAAGTTCTTTACAGAACTCGGGTGTGTAGTCGGATGCACTTGTATTTGGAGGCAACCAGTGACGAGCAAGATCGAAGTCTGCAAGGAATGCGGCATCTTGAGCGGCTCTTTCTGCCAGTTGACTTTTTGGTTTGACCTTGCGAGACGCCCTATCTTTGTGGCTGGTATGACGTGCGTGGTAGGGACCCACGCCATCCACACCAGGTGCACGGAAATCCTCTTGGTTGCATAACTCAGCCCACTCTCTCACACTCATGGTACGTCGTTTCTCTACATTTTGTTGTCGAAACAAGCCTGCACGACCAACCATGTGTTGTTCAATTGGATTTTTGACTTTAACTGAAGCGAGATTTTGTTTGAATGAAGGGAGTGCATCGGTCCTTCCAGAACTTGTGTAAACGCGACGAGACAATGGTCAGACGGTGGGCTCACCATTCCTTTGGTGGAACTATTTTAACTATACCGCTACGCATACCCCAACACTCTATCTTGTTCATGAAATCCTCGAAGTCTTGAAATTCGTCCCAGTTCGGTTTGAATACAGGGATACCGCGTTGAGCAAATGGATCATCTTGAGGGTCAAGCCAATTCTTCCCGCTTGACGACGATTGAAGAAGAGAACTATCGGTGCCGTAAAAGTGATCTGGTTGAAAAGGAGGGGATGGTGTAGCTGGACGAGAAGAGGTCAGCGACGGAGTTCGGCTATCAGACATGCCAGCGATGGAAAGAGATGGCACGAGTTATAAGTAGAAGCTGCAAAACGTCGTGCTGAGTATTAAATGCCAGCTTTGCGTGCTTCGAATTGCAAGTTCCAAGCAAGAGGTTGTTCGCCTCACCACGTGTGAAGATGTCACTTACTAAATTTGGGCCAGTCACGGCATCAGGACGAAATGACAAAGGATAATACACGCCCAAACAGGTTTTACGCTATGGAAATAGTTGGCGAATATCCTTTCCAAGTGCCCACGCTACCCTTGGCAGAGGTTGAAACAACCCTTTTTGAGTAAAATTATCAAATGCTCCAGAAACCTGTGAATATTTATTATTTGCCTGTCAAACCTGAGGTAGAATCTCAAATGTTTCTCAACAGTTTCTCAAAGGTTTGCTAGAGGTATGTGGTTGTCATAGGGGCTTTGTCATCAGCAAATTCTCCTCAAAAATTTGTACAAGTCCCTGCTAGTGAATGACAGGGGTGAACCCATGGGTTCTGTCAACCTAACCCGCACCCATACCCACTGAAACCCATACCCGTGGGAAAGGGTATTTGCAGGGGTGCGGGTGTGGGTGCGGGTTACCTGCGGGTGGTCATGGGTTAAAAACCCGTCACGGTATATTATGAAAAACACAAAGAAAACATTTATTGAGCTCAAAAAAATCCTAGTAAAGTAATTACACAGTAGTAATAGTACTATACTAGAAAAAAACAAATCATTATGCTGGCCCAGTCTTGATTACATCCCACCCATCATCCATCAAAAAATCTTTGTTGCCAGGAAGCTGTTCTAAACGAGTGACTGCAAGCACGTCCGCATCCTTGACAAGAGATAATCGGGACCAGTCGCCTAGACAGAGGAGTGCGCGCGTTGATTGTGCAGATAGGCGATTGCGAACGTGAGGGAGCACTAAACGACCACAGCTGAAAACACGTTCAACGTCGACAGAGGTGCCAGGTATGCTGAGATAGTCCCGTGCCATACGAGAGAG
>QLOR01001525.1:0-16385 GCA_003313825.1 Sarcodon aspratus
CAGGCGGCGATGAGGAAAATTTGCCAAATTAGTCGCACGTGTCGGAGGCCCGAAACAGTCCGTATCTGCTGCCAAAACATTTCGAGCATAACAGCGGACTCACTCGGACATCTCATTCACCTTCACACAATGCTCCGTCTCCCCCATTCGCTGGCAGTCGGCGGTGCGTAAAGCGACTGGCTTGTTTCTTGCGTTCGTGACGCGTTTCTCTAGCTGGACGCAGGGCCTTCTCACAGTCGGCGCTTCGAAAGAGCTATGAATCAACAATCTCAAACCTTCGTATCCACAAAGATACCAAAGTCTTGTGCCAAGGATTCACTGGGAAGACCGTCAGTAATGGACCTGTGGTTTTCAGACAGCCTGTTAACTCTTATATTTCATTATAGGCTACTTTCCACATCAAGGAAGCATTAGCTTATGGAACGAATATGGTGGGGGGTGTCTCGCCCAAAAAAGCTGGACAGACACATTTGGGTCTACCTGTCTTTGGTTCCGTGAAGGAGGTGCGAGATGTGTCCTGTTTCACTAGCATTCACTGAACCTACAGCGCACCTTTCGTCTCAGGCGGTCGAGAAAGCCAAGCCGGATGCAACTGTCATATACGTCCCGCCACCGTCTGCGGCTGACGCTATTATTGAGGCCATCGAAAATGAGATTGGGCTCATTGTGTGTATTACTGAAGGCATTCCACAAGCCGACGAGATCCGGGTGCGTTCTCTCGCTTACCGTATCTGTCTTGTGTTTAATAATTCGGGGTTGACTTTAGGTTGCGAATGCACTTAAAAATCAGTCAAAGTCACGCCTTGTTGGTCCCAACTGCCCTGGTATCATTAATCCGGAGGGATGCAAAATGGGGATTCAACCTGGACATATCCATAAACCGGGTCGCATTGGTTAGTCTCCATAAAAAAACAGAAGTGCGGAGTCAAGTGCTCATCAGACATTACAAGGCATTGTGTCTCGTTCCGGAACATTAACCTACGAGGCAGTTGCACAGACCACCGACGTAGGTCTTGGGCAATCTCTCTGCGTTGGTATTGGAGGAGACCCCTTCCCCGGTACAAAACATTTGGACGTAGTAAAGTTATTCCTTGAGGATGACAATACTGATGGTGAGAGATTTGGATGTTGTTACACCATACCTATCTTGATATGATCTATTCCTTAGGTATCGTCCTCATTGGCGAGATTGGTGGGTCCATGGAGGAAGACGCTGCTGAATACCTGGAGAAGTTCAACAAGACGCGTGCGAATCCCAAGCCTGTTGTAGCCTTCATTGCTGGACGTACCGCGCCACCAGGACGACGAATGGGACATGCTGGTGCTATTATTTCGGGTGGAAAAGGTAGCTGTTCCGAAGATAATTCTTGTGTATCCGAATGCTGATGGAATAAAAACTAGGTGCTGCTTCTGATAAGGTTGCCGCCCTGGAGAAAGCAGGCGCTATCGTTACAGATAGCCCTGCTAAAATCGGAGTTGAAATGCTGAAGGTAAATCTACCCCTGCTTGCTTGACAATCTTATCCTTAAACTCATTTATCTAGGCCATGAAAGCCGCAGGATTAGTAGCCGCTTAATATCATCTAGACGAGAGACTTACTTGAATAGAGTGCTTACAAATAACATTATTATTCGGCAAACTTATCCGTTTTGTAAACCGTCTGTCTCTTTGGTTTTACGCAGTTTCAAACCAATGTCGAGAACTCCTCTCTCTGAGACCTTCAATGAAGCCGTATCCTACTTGAGCAATACTTCTGCTGCATCTCAAGTCTCAAACGCGACCAAGTTGGAGGTGTCTCCCGCTCACATTGCCAGTCTTCACTATAACAGAAAATTCCTGACTATATCTTTTGTGCTGCGGTTTCCGTCATAACAGTTATATGGTCTCTTCAAGTTCCTGACTGTTTCTCAAATTCCAAACACTTCACGACCATCTATCTTCGATCTGACGGGAAGAGCCAAATGGGATGCCTGGAAGGATATCAACCAGCGGTTCGCGGACAGTGGTCCCGAAGAAGCTCATAAGCGATATATAGATATTGCAAGGTCTCTTGGGTGGAAAGAGGGCGTTGCTATGGTCTCTGACCCGGACAGCAACGATGCGGCAGAGGGTCAATTTAAAGGAGCTGGAGGTGGAAGCGGCGGTATGGGAGCAGTAGTAAGCACTCTCGCACAGCCTGAGAATGATAGAGATGACAGGGACACAATACACGCTGTGGCGATATCTGGAGACGTCTCAAAATTAACTTTGTTGCTAAAGAATAACCCTGAGATCGATGTCAATGAACGCGATGAATATGTGAGTGTAACGAAGTCAACAGATTGGGAGATCCTTGTTCATGTATAGGGCTAAAATTCCTTGCTAGGGGTATACCCCACTTCATCTGGGTTGTGACAGAGGAAATATCGAAATTGTAAAACTGCTGTTGAAAAAAAACGCAGATAAAAGTATCAAAGTGGGCACCGACAATTGTCTCATTCCCATCGTTCCTTGCTGACAAGTTTGGTGTGATATCCAGGATCCAGACGATTTGACAGCTTCGGAACTGGCTCGGATAGTTGGTCACAATGAGATAGAAGAATTGTTGACGAATGATAAATGATAAATTGCATTAATAGACCAAAATGCTGGCAATTATATGATACAATAGTCCCTCCAGAGCAACCCTTGCACGCTACTCTCATTATTACGCGGGACATTAGGGAGACCAAGGAGACACATACCTGGTTCTATTACAATCAATCCTGCAACCATTTCTATCTCGAGTTACGATTGTTTTTGTGGTGGAGGGAGCGACTTTTGAGGCGGTGGTGCTTGCGGCATCATCTGTAATGTAGGCTTCGAATGCCACCGAGAATCAGGCGGTATGACCTTGCCCTACTCAAATGTTCAGCATTCAGATTTGTCCAAACCGACAATTGTCACCTACCACTGTTAAAAGCTTGACGACAGAGTCCGTTGGCTGCGCACCAACACCTAACCAGTACTTTATCCTGTCAACGCTCCATTGCATGGTTTTGTGAGGACTCTCCATCGTCACGGCTGGGTTGTATACACCCAGTGTTTCGATGGGTTTCGCATTTCGTCGTTTGCGTTGATCAATGGCAATGAGCCGGAATGTACGACTGTGTCGTGTACCGTGCATCGCAAGCCGTAGACGGACTGCCATCGTGAATAATGAAAGGCGAGTAATAAAAAGTTCAATGATGATGGCGGCGCTCGTCACGACCTCAAGCTCATGTGACCAGCGCGCCCTCAGTTATCAGTTAGTGGATTTGTGAACATCCTCCTTGGCTGAGGTGCCAGAAATACAACTTTTATGGGTCCAAGGCAACGTTGCTATCGGCGGCTCTCGTTTCAAGTAAATCGAGAGAACATGCATAGCTACTGGCACCCGCCGCCACACATCTCCCTACAATCGCATTCATAAACAATCTCTCTCACAATACATATCCGTAGGCCGCTTGTCCAAGCCCTCGTGCACAACAACCGTCTCTTTTAGCTCTACTGCCCAGGTCCGCTGCTCCCAGGGACCAGCTACAAAAGCAATCGAAGGCAGGATTGAAAAAAAAAAGAACATGCTCAACCATCTATATCTGCTTTGCCAAGAGATCCAGCAACAAACACGTACCATGCATATATTATTCCCATTCAGCAGAGTCTGGCTCAACTTTGTCGTCTTCTTCCCTTGTGGTGTGTCCTCACTATATAAAAAAAGAAATTCGCAAAATCCAGTTTTTTTTAGTTCGAGATCACCAAGCAAGGGCTTCGCTTACAACTCGGTGACGTCCTCCAGCACCATATCTACATGCAAGCGATCAATAAACCGGATCTGTAGATAAAGGAAAAGAAAAGATGCTTACTGACGAAGTCATCAAAACCCAACAGAGTTCCTGTAAACTCCCTATCGTTTTTCATAATAACCCAGATTTTGGAACCAATACATCTGTCGATTAACTCTGTTCTTTGCGAGTCCACGAAGTAGTGAGCCACAATACGTCAAGCGATAATGAACACAAACCCAGAGGGAGGACTTGCGAAGTCATGGTTCAGACAAAGAAGCCGCGAACTCGTTTTGTCAAGTCTAAGTATTGATCATATATTACAACATACTCAAACGTCGATAACGAACAAAGAAGGGTGTTTAAGACAAGCTATGATGATTTCGACTTGGAGTGAGCTCAATATAGAACGGAGCAAAAACGTATATAAAGGATCCCAAGCACTTTCACTGTTGACCAAATGTGAACCCTCCGACAGGTGGTGCAGAGCCGTCTTGATTGAACTAAGTTAAAGCAACCAATCAGTACCGACTATCCAGAATATTGGCCACCAGCGACTCACCGCAAATGCTCCAGTTGAATCGACCGTGGCAGGGGCAACGCCTGCATCTACCTCTTCGTCGTCTGGGAAGTATTTGTCCATGATGTTGTAAGCCTTCTTGTAAATCTCTACGTTATCGTGAGATTGGAGGTTATGGATCGTGATCATTCCTCCAGCCTCTTCCACAAACAGTGCATATTGGTTCACCCCTCCAAGTCCTGCGGCCTGCTTATCCATTTCTCCGACCTTCAGGATATTATCAAGACCGTCGAGCGCAACTTGAATGATTTTGTTGTCCATCATTGTTAGGAGGTCACATAGTGGCTTGATGCATCCCTGGGAAACAAGATACCGGATCTGGGCGGGCTCCTGTAATCCTCCAGATGTCGCATTCGAGATCGCCCAACAAGCTTCCTTCCTCGTCTTGAAGTCCGCGTTCGAAAGGATGTTAATGAGTGGGGGAATAATGTTAGCATCGATCACGGACTGTATCTGTGGCGGCGAACCAGCGGTGATATTGGAAATAGTCCAGCATGCCTCCTTCCTGATGCCTTCCTTAGGCGAAGACAGTAGTGACAAAAGAGCAGGTAATGCACCAGATGCGATGACAACCTGTGTTTGGAGATCGTCTCCGGTGACAATGTTGCCGACTGAGCGTAACGCAGGTGTCTGGACTGACGTAGATGGATGCATAAGGAGGTCTACCAGTCTTCGACACACGCCTGATTCGATAACCGCCTGGATCTTGTCATTTGAACCATCAGACAGATAGGAAATGGCCCAGCAAGCATCAATAAGAATCTCGTCATCCATTGAGTAGATTAGCTTCGTAAGAACGGTTAGAGCAGGAGAGATCTACAAAACTAAAAGTCAATAAACAAATAACTCGAACCAGGTCAAGTGAACGCACCAATTCCCAATCCGGCTGAGGGCTTTTACCCCGACAAAAGTTGCTCAATGTCCACGTCGCGTTCCTCAGCATACTGAGCTTGTGATTCTCGCTTAGCAGAGCTAACAGAGGCCTCAAAGCTCCCTGTTCGAGAACATAGTCTCTGCAGATAGGACTATCACCAGCGATGTTTCCCAAAGCCCAAACAGCCTGTTCACGAACATCGAGAACGGGAGACGAAAGCAATCGAATGAATTCAGGCACGGCGTTAGCATTAATAACGACTTGAGTGTGTTCAGCAGTCCCAGACGCGATATTCGTTAGAGCCCACGCCGCTTCAAACTGTTAAACCATCAAATTAAAAGATTGGCCCCCGATAAGCAAAAATCAAGCGCGGAAAGACTGACCTGTAGCATGGAGTGTTCGCCTCGAAGGAATTCAACGAACCGTGGCACAACATTACACTCGATAACTTTCTCGATCGGAGGGTTTTTCTCTTTGGAGAGTAGTTTCCGGAACTTAGTGGTAGCATCCAACTGACGTTGAGGGTCATCCGAAAAGACGCCTTGAATCATCTCGTCAGAAAGCTGGTGTATAAAAGAAAGAATTCCAGCCAAAAGTCAGTGAAAGGATCGTACAAAAACAAACAGATCTTGCGTACATGGCTCACGACATTGTCGTTGAGAGCGCCACTCGTGTACTCTTCATCGGAATCAGCACCGGTAGATGGGAGAAAATTTCTCCTCTTCGAAATGTTTTCCTCTCTCTTCTGTCTTCTGATCTCTACCTGCTGATCCTCACGTCGTCTCCTGAGCTCATCAGGCTTCAATCCCTTGTTTTTATAGGCTAATCGCGCGTCGCGTAAGATACAGAGTGTAAATTGAGAGGAACTCGAATGCCTGACCTTCCCTACGATTTTGTTGTTGTTGTTGCATGGTGAAGATATATAGTCAGGAAAAGAGCCAGCGGTTTTATAGGTGCAGCAGTGAGGACGCGCCGCCTTTAGCTAGTAACGCGTGACAATCACCTCTTTGAATGTGCAACAAAGGACAATGATCAAATCAATTTCAAAGCACATTGTAATTACGCCTAGGTATACACTATGTATCATTACCAAAAGGATACTGCAGATGGTCTCCTCAGCATTTGCATACTTGGGATAAAACATGGTTATTCTTACCTCGAATGGTTCTGGTGGGTCAGCTTCAGAAGCAGACTCGTCCAACGCGATATTCGGTCGGGACTGCGTCTCTTGAGACGTGGCTTGTGGCGTCGTTATTGAAGCGACAACGGAAGGCTCCAGAGGACTTATCAGCTCTGTATCCTCGTCTGGTCGTTGGTCTATCATAATCAGAATGCCTCCCACACCAACAAAGCCCTCCGTAACTACACTATTCTTCGCACCCTTCGCGCGCACAGGAGGTTTGGTGGATACAGGTCGTACAGGTTGATACCGTGACTCGGCAGGAAATGTCACGTACGCCAACTGCGCAGGGGTCACTCTTGAATAATTTTGCAACTTCTCAAACGACGGTTCAGCCTTGCGACCGGGCTTCGATGTAGAGGCTTTGCCCTGCTCCGCCAAGTTCGATATTGACCCTGATATAGGTGAAATGTCTCCATGCTTTGCTGTATCCTCAGACTTCATTTCTTCGTCTTGATCTTTCTTTTCGTCCTGCAAAATAATCAGAAATAGCGGCAAAATGTAAAACTAAGACTGACAAGGTCCATGGCTTCTCCTTCAGCAGCAGCCTTCTTCTTCTCGCGAGCTTTCACTTTAGCAGTGGTAGAGAGGACAGCCGTTGCTACTTTTGCTACGGTCTCCTTCTTTGCGGGCTTTATTGAAGACGGGTATGCGAAAAGACTGGGCTTTGCATTAGATATAAACTCGAATTTAGGCGTCTAGTTCAAAGTCATAATCAGGTATCGTCCTAGAACCTTGGAAGAATGAACCCTACCTGCAGGTCACTGTTGAGACCTATGATCCCAGTGGGCTCAAATGCCAGACAAGCACAATGCGCCAATGGGTACCAATACCAAAACTGACAGAAAAGAGCCATGCCAACAATTGCACTTGTGTTCCGGCTCCCAGCCCGGCTCTGAAGACTGATAGTAACGTTCCTACCGCCGGCATCAATGAGACCTTGTCCCAGAGCGGCACCTAAACGCGCCATCGGGTCCTCGTGTTTATCGGAAATTATCTTGTTATACAAAGCACGTGTTGGCGAAAGCGACGGTGAAGAAGCGTCCGACTGTTGGACCAAGATCATTCCGAGGGCGATAAATGCTCCCTGACGAACAAAATCAACACTATCCTTCGTCATCGGCTCCAAGATTTCTACGGCGTCCTAAACCAACTTTAATGGCCACGTAAAAGCGATAGCAGCAAAACTAACCTGCAACCCAGTACCGGCACACGCTATTCCAAGAGCTAGAGTAGCGCCGCATCGGACATGCGGGTTATAACTCTCGCTCAAAAGCTGCACTATCCTGGGAACTTGACCCGGATTTTTGAACAACAAAAAGGCCAGGGAGGTCACGGCAGCACGCCTGACATCATCGGATGTATCCGAGACAGCGATGTGCAGCAATTGACGGATAGCAGTATTATTTGCAGTCCCTGCATAAGCTAACGCAAGTGTATACACGCCACCATAACGCAGAATAGGGTCCTAATAATGAGTATCAACGCAATGTTTCGATAAGGGATAGAACAGCAAGGCTACCTTTTCACCAAGGAGTACTTTGACCATCTGATCGGCTTGCTCCTGTTTTCCATAATAAATAAACGCGATACCTATTGCGAGACCTCTAATGATCTTCTCGTGTTGCGTTTCTCGTGCATAGGTGAGCATCTCGTCGGCGCTACCAGCGTCTGCAGTTTCCAGCATAATCAAGCCCATTGCGTATCCTGCTGCTTCACCCGCAACAGCCGAGTCCGTGAATAAGGTTTGTTTTAGATCTTCATAAGCCTCTGCATTCCTGCCGCCCATGCCAACAACGCCAAGACCAAGTGCGGCTCCATGTTGAACGACCTCTCCTTGAGCAGCTCGTAACGTTTCTCGTAGATAACTCTCAACCGTGCGTCCACTCCCATAACCAGCATTGATTAGCCCCAAAGCGTACAAGGCACCACCTTCAGAGAAGTCTGCACCTGGAACAGTACTGTCCCCGCCTTCTGCAGGAAGGTATGGACCTAAGATCAACATCCCATTTTCAAAATAGCCTTTATTGATGACACCGAGCGCAGCGGTAGCGGAGAACTTGGACCAATTAGAGGCTTGTCCTAACCATTCTAGATTTTCTCTTAGGAATAAGTCTGATGTCGTTCCGGAATGCATAAATGCATTTTGCAGCGTTAGCGCAGTATGATATATGGACGAGCGAGATTCTAATTTTTCCTGTGATGAAATAGTAATACAGAGTCAGGTTGTCGACCGAGCGGAGATACTTGAACCTACCTTTGTATTCTTCAGTATGAGCAAATCCGATTTGTTATTGCGCCGTAGGAAATCCGAGTAGATCTTGACACTGATTTCACCCTCTAGAATTTTTTTGACATTTGCAAAGATATCTTTGCTGCTCTAGTCAACAAATAGATCAGCCTTGGGAATGATGGCGTAATCATAAGGTACGCACTTCATCCCCTTCGGGTAACTCACTGCGTATACCCTCCAGAAAATCCTGAGAACCACCTTCCACCAAGTCGAATGCGAATTGGTAGGCCAACAACTTTTGGTTCGGGACCAATGATGTTAACAAGGGTACAGTAAGCGAAGGCGAGCTCAACGTTACAAGTAAACGTGTGAGTGCGTGGATGTGCGGGGACTTGGCCTCAGGGGGAGGGAATAGTGGCAAAAGAAATTTGAGAACCTGATCTCGATACGAAAGTGAGAAACCAGTATCAATAACTGCTTCCATTGCATATGATAGGATCGATATGTCGCGAGTTTCTTCGTATACTTGAGATATAACATCTAGGCGCTTTGATTCAAGTGCAATGCCAACCGCCTTTTCAACACAATTTATGTCAGATGAGATACTCATATTATACCGGATACGATGATATTACCTGTTTAAACTCTCCGTCATCGATGCATCGCCGAAAAATACCCTCGATAATGTAGGAGAGCCGTGGATCAATCTGTTCGGTTTTCGAGGGTTGTTCATCAGAGCGGACTTGGATGTAGCGATCGATAGCCTTAGCTGGTACATGCATGTGTTCAAGGCATATAAACAAGAAAGAAAAGCAATGGCCACTCACAAACTATAGTCTCGACATATTCTGCTGAACCAGGCACACGGGTCTCAGATTCAAATGCTGGCCCGGCACCAAGTGCAAAGGATAGGGCTTCGTCGTACTCCCCAAGACAGTAATAGACCTTACTCGCTAACAAAGCAGCGAGGTCACGAGCGGGCTTGGCAAGTTCATCAGACTCATATAAGGACTCTCTATAAATATTAGGCAAGATAAACGACTGCGTGGATCTAGAAGATTCATAAACGTACATATGAGATATATGTTCTGAAATTTCAGCCCAAAACTGGGAAACCAGGGGAATCAAGGACTTGAGAGCGTGTTGTTTGAGTAAGGGTTCGGGTTCGGATAATAAAGCAAGCACGCCAACAGCAGACGACTGAGAACGAGCAACCATAGCAAGTTGAATGATTACGCGTACCAGAAAGTGAATAGCAAAGTACCCTCGGCACTTTCCGAGGGATCTGTTACTCAACCGGCGCCTCTGGAAACATTATTCACCTTTCTCCATGTCTCTACTCGCCCTCAATACTCGTCGCGCACTCCTGCGCTCCAGACCTCTTTCTCGCTCTTTGGTGGTTGACGCTCCTGCTGCAGAATGGGCAGCAAAACGTGAAGCAATCAAGCACCATGCAATCGGTGAGTCTATTCACTTCCTGCTTGTCCCGACGGCTCTAATCTCCTTATGTCTAGGTACCACTGATCTTTGGCGCAAGATCAGGTTCGTTTTCTGCTCATTTGTCGCTCCAGGATGGTGATTAAGTTTATTTTACAGTATGTTTGTCTGCCTTCCAGCAAGCGAGTCATAATTTACCACACTCGTCACAACTCGTCTGATGCATGTCTGTTTAGTTGTTGTATGCGTTGCCTGGGTTCAGAAAGTTGAAGCCGAACATGCTGAACATCAAGAACACTTGAAGGCAGAGAACGATGGTCATCTCCCGGAGCCTCCTGCGTACCCATACCTACATATGCGTTCGAAACCTTTCCCATGGGGACCTAACTCTCTGTTCTTCAACTCTCACGTATGTCTTTTGTTAATCTGCTTTCTCCGTACCCCCTTACTCAAAATTATCAAGACCAACAAGGATATGAGCGAAGTTGAATAATTCCAAACTTTCAATTCAATAACATTACATTGTAATGTACATGAAGATTAAAAAAAGTTCGAACTATATATTGACTAGTACATTCGGAGAGAAAGAACAGCAAATAATGATAAGGATTGCGGATGGAAATCCAAGGATCACTAATCAAACAAATGTAATGGCAGCACCAACTGCAACACCACCAAGACCCAGCAAAACTTGGGAAATCTGGAGTGAGCTAGCAGCATTGGACCCCCTGAATAAACCAGTGAGTATTAAACATCTGAATACATAGAACATTCAACTAACCCAGCAGAAGTCGTGGGGGTCGCGGAACTTGGTGGGGCGGTGGCGATAGTCCATATGTCACCTACAAGGACGTGAATGATCAACCTCAGCAGGAGTGGTTGACTACAAGAGAAATTCTCTCACCCCCGAAGGATGTGGTTGTTGCTCCAGGTCCGGTAGCCAAAGTGATCGCTGGACCGCCGTCGGATGTAACGACCGTCAAGGTTTTGCCGCCAACAACTAGTCAAGATCGTCATGTCAAGTCCAGCCAACTGGAACTGAGACTCACCGGTGATATCTTCGTAGACACCGTCGCCCACGTCGCTTAGGACAGAGCTGACAAAGGACCCGACCTTGGACGTTACGGAATCAACGTCTGACTCAACCTCGGACGTCAAGGAATCGATGGCGCTGCCGACTAGTACTGGATGATCAGACAAAATAGAAACAGAAGGAGGACCACAAACGCTGTCGTTTAACCCTGGCCCCGGATGCAGCATTTACAGCAGTAACAGCGAGCAGGGCAGAGCAGAAGAGCAGCTTGAAGTTTGTGAACATGACTTGAGAATAGATAATTCCTGAGATGTGAATCCTGCAGAACAGACGGCAACGGGTAACCTTATATACCTCATGCTATCTGTACTCTGGGGCACACCACCGTGCACTGCCGCCCGCTTCCGTAGTGATTGTCTTGGGATCAAGTCCAGTGACACTCCATCGCTTCCGGCAACATACCGATAGGGGAATCCGGTGGAGCAAATATAAGAATTGCGGTCCTTGAGTGTGTGCGTTCTGCGCAGCGTTAGGCTACGCTGTCGTATTATAGGGAAGGACAGCAGATGGCTGACGGGCTTGACGCAGGCCGTCAGAAAAATAGGAAGGTATTGAAAACAAGAAAAAAGGCAAAGTCACTTGTAACCATAGCGATTGCAAATATTGCGAACATAATCTGTTATTGATGCAATTGGAACGCGTCTCGTGTCCCAGGAACCCAAGATCAAGCTCGTGGCATATCCCTGGTTGGATAATACAGTTGACTGCATAATGCATGAGCTCATAATCTCCTAGGGAGCAAAATGGGAACAAAGTAGCCTCACTGCGCCCAAAATATGACCTCATAATGCATGGCTCAGCCAGGGAACAGAGGCTATACAAGGCTCAGCATCGCAACCTTGGTGGAGGTGCCGGAATACCGAGGGTGCGGTCACGTGTTATTCAATCCCACGAGTGCTCCTCCGGCTGTCACACGTCGTTACGTGACGAGTGATACGGCTATCTAGTAGACGCCATGCCTCGAGCAATAATCTCTCCTTCCGTACTAGCCTCAGACTTTGGCCAACTCAGTGCAGAATGCAAACGAATGATCAAGAGCGGGGCTGAATGGCTACACATGGGTATCTTCTGCTTTATCTGGCACTCCCCCCGATACTGAAGTTATTCGTCGATAGACGTAATGGACGGGTCAATTTCTTTTATAAACACATTTCACATCAAGAGTCTGATTATATATGATATGACAGCCATTTCGTTCCTAATATCACCATGGGTGAGTCCTGTCTACTCCTGATATTTCCCAGGTTTAACGTCCGCTCTCTATAGGCGCGCCAATTCTTTCGTGCATATCGAAAGGTGTTCCTGGTATTTTCATGGATTGTCATATGATGGTTGCCCAACCAGAAAATGTGTGTTTGCCGCAGGAGTTCCAAACTGACCTCGAACACCTACGCATTTTTTCTCTAGTGGGTCAACGATATTGCCGATGCTGGTGGTTCCCTATATTGCTTTCATATTGAAGCGACATGTACGAAATATGCTCGTCTGGAGATGCCTTTTGCTCATTTCATTCTCATGCTTAGCCGAGCCGGTCTCCCTCATTAACACTATCCATGGCCGGAACATGAAAGCAGGCGTGGCTATATCTCCGGACACCCCATCAACAGCTATCACAGATGAGATTGGGCAAATAGCAGACATGTTACTTGTTATGACCGTCTATCCTGGTAAGATCCGTTACCTTATCTGTCTCTTGCACCATCCCTCAAGTGTCCATTTTAAGGCAGAGGAGGTCAGAAATTTTTGGACCGCTGCGTTCCAAAAGTAGCAGAGCTCAGGGCACGTTTTCCGGACAAAGATATTGAAGTCGACGGGGGCGTTGGTCCCAGCACGATCGGTGTCTGTGCTGATGCAGGCAAGTTGCTTGTTGCAGCCCCCGAACACTCCGAACTGACCAAAAACACAGGAAGCAATGTCATTGTGGCGGGCACTGCGATATTCAACTCACCTGAGCCTGAGAAGGTCATAACGGTGCTTAAATCCACTGTTGACGCGGCTCAAGCGAAGATAGCCAACGCATAGGTTTACCACCGGCGGCATTGTAGATTGATAAGCCGGTATCAAGGATCCACGTGTAAAGAACCGAAATTAAATAGACCTTGGCACGATAGCGAGGACGATTGCACCATACTGATGAACTCTATCATTTACTCATCCGATGCGCTCAATACAACCTGAGAGTTACGTATAGCTATGGAGCGCTATCACCCAATACCTTCTGTGCCCTGCGTTTACGACCACCGTTATGCCCTCCTCGATAGACGAGAAGAAAAACGATGCTGACGCTGTTGTTATTCAGGCGGTAACTCAGGACATATACGACGAGTCTTCGCTTGATCCTGTTTACCAGGCTAAAGCAAGGCTGTTAAATGATGCTCTGCAAGAAATAGGAATGGGAAAATATCAGGTGAGTCCTTGATAACTCGTGTAGGATTTCATGAGTAATGTGTTGTGCTATACCCCAGTGGGCTCTGTTCGTTGTGGCAGGTTTCGGATGGTTCGCGTGAGTCTTTTCTAATCTAATAACGATCTCAGAGAGAAGTGACCAACTTGAACGTCGTTACCAGTGATAACTTGTGGCCTGCGAGTTCAATTGTCTAAACACGTCAACGAGAATTTAATTCACAAATGTGTAGATCGTCACAGGCTTAATTTTGGCCCCCGTAGTATTGGAATTCCAATTCCAGGGTCCGTTTCTCAAGTTGGGCCAAAATATAGGCCTGTTTGTAGGCGCGGCTTTCTGGGGAGTAGGTTCTGATGTTTGGGGACGAAGGTGTGTCTGATGACCGACTTTTCGATCAAATCCTGCTTTGCTTAGCACAAAATTACAGATGGTCCTTCAATATCACGCTCCTTATCACAGGTGTTTTTGCCCTCGCTGCCGGGGGATCAGCGGATTATATCGCTCTATCTTCCCTCGCTGCAGTTTGGAGTGTAGGTGTAGGTGGCAACCTACCTGTAGATTCTGCAGTCTTCCTAGGTATGCTCGTTGAAGCATCACCCAGACATTCACATAACTTGCAAGTCCAGAATTCGTCCCGGCCTCTCATCAGTATTTACTGACGGTCCTGTCTATCTGGTGGGCATTTGGTCAACTTGTTGGAAGTCTGGTAAGTCCTCTTCACGAGTGAGAGAGAGAGTACGCATGACACTTATTTTATGTCCTTATTTTCAGATCGCGTGGCCCTTGATTGCCAACTATTCGTGCCCACAAACTGCGAAGGTATGCCCGCGCTCACAAAACATGGGTTGGAGATACTTCCTTTTCACCATGGGTGGTATCATGATGGCCCTATGGGTAATCCGATTTTTCGTCTTCCACCTCTACGAGTCTCCGAAATACCTGATGGGACGCGGACGTGATGAAGAGGCCGTTCGAGTTGTTTATAAAGTAGCGGCATACAATGGCACGACGAGCAGCCTGACTCTTGAACAACTCCGAAATGCAGGCAGGCTACGAGGTACTAGTATCGACAGCGGTGCTGGATTAGATACATCTGCGATGGGGGCTGTCAGAAGGAAGCTGTCACAGTTCAGTGGGGACCATGTCAAATCATTGTTTGCTACGAGGAAGTTGGCTTGGTCAACGTCGTTATTGATCATTCTCTGGGGTTCGTATTTCTCCTCCTCAAGCCTCGTATTCGACTTATGGTTATCTCCATTCACAGCTTTTATCGGGCTTGCATTCCCTCTGCAAGTCGTCGTTCATGTCCTGTTTGTAGTCCAGATACTGACCTAGTTTTTTCAGATACAACTCGTTTCTTACATATTTGTGAGTTGCCATTTCACACCTACATACCCGTATCGAATCCCTGATTGCAACAATCTAGCCTTGCCACACGCGGCGCAACTTTTGGTGATGGTAGCGTCTACATCACCTACCGAAATGTGAGGGCCAAGTTCAACTTTCCTAACCAGATCCGTCCGGCTCATGAGGTTTCCAACAGCAAGTCATCTTGTCTGTCATAGGTGTACCTGGTGCGCTTATCGCGGGTTGGTTGATCGAGCTTCCGTACTTGGGAAGGAAGGGTACTCTAGCTATATCCACCAGTATGCGTCTCCCGCTCAGGAAGCAGATTCAGTCTTGCTAATCATACTCGCGTTCCTACATAGTCCTTACAGGGGTGTTCCTGTTCGCAAACACAACCGCACGTACATCCAATGCTTTCTTGGGCTGGAACTGTGGATACAGTTTCACCTCTAATATCATGTACGGTGTACTGTACGCGATCTCCCCAGAATTGTTTCCCACAAAAGATCGGGGGACTGGTAACGCCATCGTCGCTACTGCGAACAGAATATTCGGAATCATGGTATGCAGGATTAGTCTTTTCCCTCTACGTGTCCGCTCATGACTTTGGGGGGATCCGGCATCAGGCTCCAATAATTGCGTTATATGCAAATTTGACGTCGTCTGTCCCCATTTATATCAGTGGGGCCTTGTTTATCGTCTCAGGGTTGCTGGCCTTGCTCCTTCCATTCGAACCCAGGGGGAAAGCATCTTTATGAGCACATGTATCACCATGGTCTGCTATACCAATAATGGCCTGAAAAAACATCATTGAATGCTCGCCTACTCCGCACATAGCTAGCAGCCGAACCAGTCCATAGTCCATTTTGTATGGGTGATGAGAAAGAACGAAATATGTACACACGTGTCTTACAGATGTGTTCAACTCCACCTATTAAGGTTATTGTAAGTCTATATTATCGACATCGCATACCAGCAATCCGCCCTCCTGCGACGGAGAACATGATAAAACCAAGACAGTCTGTCCCTACGCATCACAGATAAAGCGGATGGTAGTTCCGTTACCAACGAATGTATTCGCCATACATATTTGGTCTCTCCCCACGGATATACGCCTCGAAGGTTCTCTTCAACACAGCTGACCAGTCGAGGTCTCGCTTATCATCGGAGACCTTGTCTGTCCAAGTCCCGTCGTCCTCGATGGCACCAACCGCCTGACGCGCTGTACGCTCTCCAGCAGCAAAGCGTGAACCCAGATCTGGCCAATTTCGCGTAGAATCAAAAGGTTGCCACCTATAAACGTGATGAGTCAGAGCGTTTCCGCCACAGAGCAAAAGGACGTACCAGAAATTATGGAAGTGGTATGAAAACGCCCCCTTGAAAAAACCATCAAAGCCCATCGCCTGAGGCGCGGCGCCGGTTAGTGTTGGTGTCATGAAAAAGTCTCCAAATCTG
>QLOR01001530.1:0-13696 GCA_003313825.1 Sarcodon aspratus
GGGACGATGTTGGATTATGCCATATGGAGGTCCAGTATGTTTGAGACCATGAATGATCTGGAGGAAATGGAGCTATTTGGAGCAAGCGTGGGGGAGGCTGTCCTCGCTCTGAATTTAGCTGACGACAGAAGAAGCGCGACATGCGATGAAGTATTAGAAGATGCAGAACATCAGGTGAATTTTCCAGTTCAGCGAAAGGGGCCCGATGGCGTTACTATCTCAGCTGAGGACTCTGGCAACAAATCCATGTCGACGGAGAAGGACAAAGCCACACCTCCCATTCTGCTTCCAAAACTCAAGACGCTACGAATCGTTGATGCGGACTTCTATTACAACACGTTTTCGCATTTGGCCCCTTTGTTGGAATCGCGAAAGCTTGCCAATAGAGAACTGGAACTCCTTTCGCTGGTGACATGCAGGTTCATTGATTCGGACCAGGTTGAGAAATATAGGAAGCTTGCAAAGGAAGTAAACTGGGTGGGTTGCTCGATTGTGAAAGGGACGCAGAAGACTGAGACGATTCTGGCTTGGACGTGAACGTTGACGACGATGAAGAGGACGAAGAGGACGAAGAGGACGAAGACTTCGAAGATGATCGTTAAGCCAAATATTCGGTGGTTGAAGTAATTCTATCTTCCAGACTTTTATTAGCCTACGAAACCGGTACATGCCATACTGTTGCTACCACAGGTCCCTCCGTTGATTACTCTGCATCCAGAATGAGCAACCGCAACGCGATGATCAGAAATGCCAATGTCGAAGGTTGGTATGAGCTATGTGAGCAGAGCGTAGAACAGACGAGTTTTGTGAGAAATGGATCCCTTATCGTCAAGGACAGCCGGAGCCCAGTCTAAGTGCCGCATAGACATATTCAAAGGCGAATCTGAGGTCATTTATATTGAATGGCCCATCGTGCAGTATGAGCGCGGAAATATACCACGAGCCTGGCACCCCCAGTGGTCACCAGACGTTGTAGAAGGCAGTGGAATTGAACGCGAGAGATGAGGTATGCCGATATCTGGCAATAAAGTGCCATTCCCAGAGTCACAAAGTTTAGATATTATTACCGTGGAAAATCGGACATTCGATCCCGTATTTTTCATTAAGGGAGGCTAAGCGGAGGGACTTGGTCATGTAGCGAGCTTTCTTGTTGAACAAGTTTAGGTACATAGGGTGTGCGTTGCGCAGCGGGGCTCGAGCTGTCAGGAATACTGAATTGCAATTCGAACAATTGTGTTTCTCAAGAAGTGGAAACGTATACATACTATAAGTAATCAGTGAATAATTCTGCTCTATGAATTGAGTCTGGCACGGAGAAACTTTGCAAGCCGAACACCACTCGAAGTTACTAACATGATGGTCATGGCTAGTGCAAGCTGGAGATTAGAGATCCCCAATCTTTACTAGAATCATGCCAGTGTGCCCGTCATTTTGTTATCTTTAATTTCTCATTGTATTGCGGCCCAGACCACGGAGTAAACTTATGGCAGGCCATGTTCACATTGCCTATAAAGACGATGGACCAACGACTCGAATTATCCATAACTCAATGGCACACTCGATCCTCTCGAAGACGACAAACCTCTCTAGATGAGTATGTATTAGCCATTTGTAAAAATTATAAAGAACCAGATTCACCCGGATAAAAAGGACTCGCTATCGCATCATCATCCGGCGGTTCGTGAAATTCAGATTCGTGCGCCTGGCCCTTGATATGGTATACTCAGTAACAATATACAGCTCGAGTGGAACTTGACTGGTACTGACCAATTATATCGACGATCCGATTCTTTACGAACATTGAAAGAAGCACTGGTGTTTGTTCTGAGAAATTGAGTAATCCATGATTCATCTTTCTCGGATAAAGACAATGTCCAATCGCTTGGTCGTCGTCAGGTAAGTGAAGGCATGGTTTCTTGGCCATCCTGTCGAACCACGACACACGATGCCCCACCTCCATCAAGAGTAACGGTGTACCACCAAGAGGGCCATGCAGCCAGACGATGCACGCAGATGCTATAAATTGGCGTCTATTGATAGTGCGAGGACAGGACTCGTATAATGCCAAGCGCACCGAATAGAGATGTACATTTCTGCACCCTAGAATCGTCTTGAGAGCTAACTCGACACACTCCTCTTCTCATGCGCCAGAGTAGCTTCAGCTGCCTGCGTGACGGATATTGATTTGTGTGTTCGCTAACGTTTTTCTTGATCCAAACGCTGGCATCTTCTGCCGTGGAATTTGTTGTCATTATTTATTCGAAAGCGTTATCAGACTGTGATAAACTCGCAGGTTTGAGACAGGTTGCTCATCGCGTTAGACGTGATGGATGGTGATCACCGTCTATTTTGGGTTCGTACGCCTTGGTAGGACACGAGTAGTATTATTATAATCTTGGAGAACTTGCTTACAGATCTATTATACCGTCCATCTTGTTCTCTCCAGGCATTGAAGTGAGTCCCTCTTCGCCGACGATTGCTCAAACAGGCTATCCAGGGTATTCTTAAGTATGACTGATTTGAGTGTTGATTTGAAGTTGAAGTATTGGGTAATGTCGTTCATCCATTGAACTCGTCGACCTAGCCTCTGTTCCAACGCTTCGTTTGCCGTTTCAGCAATAACGAGTCACTGCAGAAAACCTTAGCTTCGTCAAACACACTAGTAAAAAAACCTGTTCGCTTACTTTATTAACTGTCCCAAAAATGTGCGATACTGTACTAACAACCCTCGTCCAAATACTTAAGAGACTTGCCAAGTCACCATCGCAGCGGATATCTTCCCCCATTGGCAGACCTATAAATTCGTGTCTTGTTGATAGTTGATAAGGAGACACTCATCCCGCCCCCTGACTCCTGAGTGTGAGTGATAGAGTATACCGTCATGACAAGCTGCGACAGGTGTGTGTGTGTGCCGTCCATCTCTACTATCCTCGTTTGCTCAATATTCCTCAGTACCGATTCTCACCATACTATCTTACGTCCTACCGACGATGAGGAGGCAATAATTCTCAAACGTCAAAGAAACTGCAACATGATTCCGATCTCCCATCTCCCTGCAGAGATCCTCTCCAGCATATTTCTCCGAGTCCGCATCAACAGCATCTGGGACAGTATTGGACGGAGTGGTTACTATTTTTTCTCCAGATGGATCAGCATCACATACGTGTGTCACTCCTGGAGAGAAGTGGCTCTCAACTGCGCGCTGCTGTGGTCGTTCTGGGGTATACCAAACTCACGATGGATGGAGACGTTCTTTTTGCGTTCTTGCCAAGCGCCGTTGTATATCAGTCACAGACACTTTGACGAATCCAGTAGTTACACCAAGGCTCTCGTCGAGTTGCTCCAGAAGCCAAGTTGTCGGGATCGAGTTCGAGAACTTCACATCAGAGATCGCGAATGGTTTTTAACCAAGATCCTCGACGTCTTCACCAACCACGATTCCACTTCCGTTTCTGAGTTGCTCTTGCAGTCAATTTTCATCGAACCAGAGTTACCATGGACTTGCACACGGTCACCAGTGGAAGCATCAGGTTTCCGGTTACCAAAAACCTTTCTATCGCTTCAATTTCCTCATTTGCGGCGGTTGTTACTTCACAATTGTCTATTCGACTGGAATTCGACTATCTTTTTTTCATCTGTCCTTGTCCACCTGTTCATCAGCGTACCGGATGAGCCGGTCACATATCAAGCTACGATGACACAAATACTTTCCATCCTCGCGAACCAACCTCTTCTCGAGGAATTCGCCATACATTGCCACCATGTCACTCATACAGACGACTCAGGCATAGTCTCCGTCAATCTCCCTTGTTTACGGTCCATAGAGATCAGAGGTTTCCATCCTAGTTGGTTGACGCTTATGGCTAGAGTCTCGTATCCAAGAGCAATGGCCGAAGTCGATATCCATCTCGCGCTGGATGGTAGAGCAGACTTTGATTCGCATGTTCTGCCTTTCTTCACACATTATGGCGACAGTTGGAACTGTGATAGCCCTCCAATTATCGAAGAACTCTCCATTCGGTCTGATACAAACATAGACGTGTTCTGTAGGCCCTGCTCGAAGTCAACTGATATCGATAAACGCTCTGCTCGGCCATCTTTACGTTTGATTATCACGGAATCGGAAACGGACTTCAGTGGAATGCCACCCCCTAAACTCAGGCTGTTGTCAGTTGTGGTCTTACCACTTCATAATCTGCGCAGATTCACCTGTGTTGAGACGGGCTCGACATCTACGGAGTTCAGGTTGAATGTTTTCGGCACCATGAATAACCTGGAGGAACTGGAGTTGTCTGATCCTGGGGTAGGGAATGCCATTCATGCTCTGAATCCAGACAAAAACAAAAGCACACAAGGTTCTGACAGTGAATCCGACTTGGAGAGAGCCAAAGTAATATCTTCTGTTTTGCTTCCGAAACTCAAGACACTTCGAATTCGTGATACAAGTTTTTCTGCTTCCCATCAGTGCATCTTGGCTTCTTGCTTGGAATCACGAAAGCGTGCCAACCACGAATTGGGTCTTCTGGTACTGGAAAGCTGCAGGAATGTCCGTTCAGGCGAGGTTGAGAGGTATAAAAAGCATGCTAAGAAAGTATATTGGAATTGTTCAGACAATTTGGACGGAGAAGGTGATCAGCGAAACCACGATGACTACTAAAATCACGAACAATCATGGGAAAGTCGAGTGCCAGGATAAAACGCCGAAAGATCGCTCACATCAAATGATTTTATCTGAATGATCAGGAAGAAAGGATGACATTTATAGTGGATGGCATACTAGTTTACAACGATGACGGTGTTTACAATCAATCTTGTATTGACTATTTGAAAAAATTATTGAGAACCCAATTCACCTGTAAAAGGACTCGTTATCGCATCGTCATCAGGCTCGTGAAATTCGGTTTTGGTTTCGTATTCGTGCCTTGATATGGTATACTCAGTAACAATACGCAGTCTGAGTAGAACTTGACTGCTACTAACATCGACCTGAATCTTTACGGACGTTGGAAGAAACCTTGTTCATCGGTATTTGTTTTGAGAAACTACAGATTCGCATCTTTTAATAATACAGCACAGGAGCTGGACTCGTATAAGGCCAAACACACCGTATAAATATGAATATTTCTGCAACCTAGAATCATCTTGAGAGCTAACCTAACGCGCTCCTCTTCACACATGCCAGGAGCCAGGGCGACTCCGACTAATTGCCCGGTCGATATTGATTTGTGCGTTCGCTGGTGTTTTTTCTTGATTCAAAGTCTCGTTACAGCACCGTCCGCTGTACAAATTGTTGTCATTATTTGATTGAAGTCGGTTAGGAGACTGTGGTGAACTCACAGGCTTACTATACAGGTTGCTTGTCGCGTTAAATGCGACGGATGTGTTGAATTCGAGATGATGCTGCCAATTTGTAAAGGATGGCGATCACCGTCTGAACGCCCTGGTAGAGCTATGAGTATCATTATTAACTCGGACGCATTAACTTTTGGAGAGCTTACTTACAGATCTGTTATAACCCCCGCTTGTTCTCTAGGCGTTGAAGTGACCCTCGTCTCCGACTATTGCTCAAAACAGGAGATTGGTCTGCATGCCGATTTGAAGGCGCATCGGGTGATGTTGTTCGTCCAACTAGCCTCTCTTCGAACGCCTCGTTTGCCATTTCAGCACGAAATAAGGAGTTTCTGAATCTGCGTGGGTATGTTAGAACCGAAGAAAATAGGAAATCGTTGTATTATTAAGCAACTCTTTGTACTTCCGACACAGTACGCCTCTTTAGTACTTTCTTGCTTTCCAATTTTACCGGCGTTCCGTGCTTGTACACTACGCTAGGGAATCTTAAGACTACTGGACCCTTCCAATTCCACGCCTCCAGGCATCTCGCATTAGAAAGACGCTCAGTGATAGAGTCACAGGCTCGGTCGCTGGCAGTAGACCATCATGGAGAGTAGCTGCGACAGGTGTGTATACCATCCATTTTCAATCCTGCTCGTTACTCAATATCTCTCAGTACTGTCCCTTTCAATATCTTACACTCCATCGATGACAAGATAGAAGAACTCTTCAAGGAGATAGCTCTTCTTAAACGTCAAAGAAACTTCAACGTTCCGGTCTTCTGTCTTCCTACAGAGATCCTATCCACTATATTTCTCTACGTTGTCATCGGCGGACAGGATACCTACGCTTTTTCCTCCAAGTGGATCAGCATCACGTACGTTTGTCACTTCTGGAGAGAAGTTGCACTCCATTCCCCGTCACTTTGGTCATGTTGGGGTATACCGAATTCACAATGGATCGAGACATTCTCTTCGCGCTCAGCTCAAGCTCCGTTATATATCAGAACGATGGAACAGAAGGATATCTTTACCGAGCCTTTCGTTGAGTTGCTCCGGAGGTCGAACTGTAGGGATCGAGCTCGAGAACTTCATATCTCGGGTACTGCGTCATTTTTGACTGAGGTTCTGTACGCCTTCGATCATTGTCAAGCTTCAGATGATTCAGCAAACAGCATTTCTGAATGTCTGGTTCGGTCCGTTTCCGTTGAATCAAGTTCAATAAACCCCCCCGGTTGTCGTTTGCCAAGAGCCTTCCAATCCCTTCGATTTCCTCATCTTCAACGGATAGAACTCGTCAACTGTATATCTGATTGGAACTCGACCATTTTTGAATCTGCAGTTCTCGTCCATCTGAGCCATGGATGGCACTATCGCCCAGGCCAGGGTCATGCAATCTCAGATTTACTTTCTGTCCTTGCGAAACAGCCTCTACTCGAGGAATTGATCATAGACAATCTTTCCGACATTCACACAGAACCCATAGACCTACTACTTTCTGTCGATCTTCCTCATTTACGGTTCATCTACCTCTATGGTGCTACCTCGAGTTGCTTCACACTCTTGACAAAAATATCCTATCCTCGGACACAGATCTGCATCCAATTGACGGTCACGTCACATAGCGAGCAAGACTTCGCTTTGTATGGTGTACCTTTCTTTTCCGAACATTACGGAGACAATGGGAATCGTGATGGCTGCCCTGTTATCAGACATTTCTCCGTCAAGCACCACTCCCTCGGGCGCCATCTCATTCTACGTCTGTTATGTGCACCTAATTCGAAGCCACCCGGTCGACCCTCTCTTCACGAACCATCCTTCCGTCTAATGGTATTTTACCCCTATGCCAATATAATTACTGCAGTAACGAAAGCTGCACTTGCGGTCTTACCACTCCATAATGTCTGCAATTTAGTCTATTCGGGGAAGATGTTGGATCATGCAATATGGAGGTCCAGTATGTTTAACAACATGAGCAATCTGGAGGAAATGAAGGTATTTGGAGCAAGCGTAGGGGAGGCTGTTCTCGCTCTGAATTCAGCTGACGACAGAAGAAGCGCGACATGCGATGAAGTATTAGAAGATGCAGAACATCAGGTGAACTTTCCAGTTCAGAGACAGGGCCCTGATGGTGTTACCATCTCAGCTGAAGACTCTGGCAACAAATCAAAGTCGACGGAGAAGGACGAACCCACACCTCCCATTCTGCTTCCAAAACTCAAGACGCTACGAATCGTTGATGCGGACTTCCGTTGCAACACGCTTCCTAATTTGGCCCCTTTGTTGGAATCGCGAAAGCTTGCCAACAAAGAACTGGAACTCCTTTCGCTTGTTACTTGCAGGTTCATTGGTTCATACCAGGTTGGGGAATATAGTAAGCTCGTAAAGAAAGTGATCTGGGATTGGTCCCTCGATTATGACAGCGACGCGGAAAACTCAGATGGTTCCGGCTTGGTTCTTTCGGTGTATGACGAAGAGGACGAAGACGATTATCAAAGCGGCTAAGCATATGGCAGCTGTAGTAATTTGTCTTTCAGAGTTTCGTTACTCTACGTACATGGCATGCTGCTGCTGCTGCTACCACTACGGGTCCCTCCATTGATTACTGTAACAGTGATATCTTTTTACAATGTTGCAGATTACTCTGTATCCAGAATGAGCAACCGCTGTGGAACCGCTCCAAGTAATATCTGCATCTAAACAAGATCAAAAATGAAGTGAGGGATCACTTGCTTAGCCCAGTTCAAGTGCTGCGTAGACGTATTCAAGTGCGAATCTGAGGTTCTTTATATTGAACGTAGTGACCCTATCTCACAATATGAGCGGATCATCAGATGTACTACACTGCGAAACCGAACTCAGGAGGTGAATCCAGGGTGAATTTGAGGTGACTGATATTGAAGGAGCCGATCGCACAGCATGAGCGCAGAAGGATAAATTACATGATTCTGGAGCCCCAGCGGCTACTAGACGCACCAGAAGGCAGCATGAACTGAACTTGAACGATGAGTTTGAGACATGAGGTGAAGATATGTGGTGATGCCCATAAAACTTCGGACGATCATCAGGGAAAACCCCCCTGCTAATTAGCGAAAATTTGCGCATATTAGCGAAAATAACCTCTAATTTTCAATTAGCAAATATTAGCAGATTATATTAGTCTCCCGATAGCTAGGCGCAAATTTTCGAAAATTAGCTCTAATTTTCTGCTAAGATATCGCATATTTATGCCAATAATTCATCCAAAACATGTTCAGGATCACACCAGATTTGGACATTAATTTTCTTGTATTCAAAATCTAGTATATGAAAACTGAGAGCACACGCGCTCTTTGAAAGAGAACAGGAAAGAAGGAATATGACAAAAGATAATACTGCAGAAGATAAGAACAAAATTGAACATCCACACTAGACAGCACACATCAGAAGATCAGAGTAGGGGTGGAGAGACAGGATACGAGAGCAATAAAGGACAAGTAGCAGGGGAGACCAAGATAGCAGCCTAGACGAACACATGAAGCATAGACAGTGAACACAAGAGAAGGCAAGAGGAAGATCTTAGATGCAGAGGACATCTTGCAGGAATCACAGATGAAAACGACTTGCAGGACGCATCACCAGGGCGGCGAGAACCGGAGCAGATGACTTTATGCGAAGGGAGAGAGCATGGGCTAGCAGTAGTCTACCAGCATCTCGTCAACTGCTGATCAGTCCAGTGGCAGACATGAGGAAGGGCCGGAGTCAGTAATGCCTTGGACGAGCTGACTCTGGCGGGGCCCATGCCGGTGGGGAGACTCACAGCAGCAGGAGCAAAACGATGGCCAGCCAGCACCTTCATGACTGTACTGCTGGTTGGTAGCAAGTGGCACGTGAACTCGAGTCGTGGCCTGGAATGCAGAATAGATCAAATGTAGTAGCGAGAACAGTCCCTCAAACCATCAACATAAATTTGAGTTCGGAAAGAGAAAGTTGTCGCACTTCTGTGGTTGTGCCAGCAGAGTCAAGTCTTGACTCGGAGATCAGTCTATCATACAAGTATGTCACATGAGAGCAAGAATGTCATACAAGAGCACAAGAGATAACACAAGTGAGACGTCCTGCACAAGACTAAGAGAGCGGCGAGTGAAGTGCAAGTACTAGAGTGGACAAGGGGGGCAGCAGGTGAGATGGTACTAGGCAAAATGTTACTGGTGCCCGTGTTGCACTCTTGAGAGCAAGACAGCAAGAGGGCAAAAGAACGAAAGAGAAACTTGAAGAGCACGGAGGGCAAGCGCAAGGGTCAGGCAAGAGAGACTTGGAAGATTTTCGTTGAAAATTCAACCACGTCACATGCGATCACACCATTGCACGCGCCAGTGAGTCACAGTTGTGATCTGGGCTTATCTCTTCAAAGTTCGCATTTGTAGCTTTGTTTTGCTAAACTAGGGCTACTATGTGAAAGGCACGTCAACCGTTTTTTTTTGTGCATCTTTACTAACTAGAATCTTTTAGTTTTGCTTACTGTAACCCCCCGCGAGCGTAAGTCGCTCTCTAGCACCGCCCGATACATGTCTCCACCTAGGGCGAGACTCCCGCGAGATCAATCAAGGCAGGACGGCCTTGAGTTGCTAGGCCATGTTACATTCCGCGACTAATAAGCAGAAATATGAGAAAATTGGGGAGAAGAAGTAGAGAACGCGGAAAGGGATGGGAAGCTAGTCATCGTTCGAAGGTAAGCAGACCATGCAAATTCAGTGACCGTCTTTATTCACTTCTGTCTAGTCACACGCAACGTCAATGCCACATACGCCTCACTGCAAACACCAACATCGCAATTAGAACCAACACCGTTCACATCAGCCATTACAAGACGACGGTTCTCCAGCAACGCTGCTTGTCAGGACCGTGGCCTTACTCATCCTGTCGACTCCAGAACATACTTATATTATCGTGTATTAGTTTATTTCTCTCCCTTAGATGTCTTACAATGTTCTGGAGGAGTTTACAAGCTCAATCTGTTCACTGAAGGCACACTTATATTACCATGTATTAGCTAAATTTTCTGTTTTGCATAAAATTGATCTAAGCATGCGCAATTTAGAGAAAAATTATCTATATTAGACGTCTTAGAGAAAATGTACGCTAAGCTTTCTTAATTAGGAATTTTGTGTTTTTCCTGATGATATCTGGCAACGCGTTCACAGCGTTCGAACTCGACAACCCCAAAGCGGAGTCGCAGTGTTTAGGGCATAGATCATGTTACCACGAAAAATCGGACATACGATCCCGTATTGTTGATTGAGGGAGGCAAAGTGGAAGGACTTGATCAGATAACGAAGTTTCTTGTAAATGTATTACTAATGAAATTGAATTCAGCACGGAGTAACCACTCTGATAGTCAAGGCTAGTGCAAGCTAGAAATGAGAGATCCGCCAGTTTTGCTGGTATCACGTGCCTGCCATTTTTTTTTTTTTTTTTTTAAATCAGCATTTGTATACCGCTACAAGTAACCCTATAGAACTAAGACGCGGTTGTTTACACTACAGTAAACTAGGTTGGGATAGATGTGGATTAGAGGGGTTGCCTTGTGCTACTTAATGTTATGCGACTGTTGGATAAGTACTTAGAGCTACAAGGGTCATGGTGGTTCGTACGTGAAAGCGTTATCCCTGGTGCATTTTATGTAAGGTGTCCCAGACCTAGTGAAGGCCCCCGACTTCTCAATAAACTTTGCTACCGCCATTAGGCCTTTGTTGGTTCGGAAGAGGATTTGGACCGAGAGATTTGGAGAGATGTTGCGTAAGATATGGTGATGTTGTTCGTATTTGCTGCAGTGAAGTAATATGTGGTTCCTAGAGTTAAATGTGTAATCAGCGTTGCATGCTGTGTCGTTATCGGGGATAAAACAAGCATAGTACTCCCCGTTGTACCCGTGTCCTGTAAGCAATTGTGTCATGTGACCAAACACTTCTTTCTTGCTCTGAAGAGCCTTAAACGTCTTTGACGGACTGAGAGAGGGAGGGTGGTCAAAAGGGCGAAAGGTTGCCGACGCTGTCTGACAGCCCTTTTCCCATTCCTTCGTCCAGTCGTTAGCTAGATCTTTCTTAGCTTTGGCCTTGAGATAGGAGAGAGACGGGGCGGGAAAGACTGCTGGCAATTGGGGAGACGTTCCTTCCCTTGCGAGCACGTTTGCGCTTTCATTTCCTGTGATACCGCAGTGGCTGGGTGTCATAGTCCGTTCCATTTCCCTTCGGAATTCCATTCGGACTTCTTTACGACTTCACCTTCAATTCTCTTCAAGTTCTTTCGGACTTCCTTTCGGACTCCTTTCTTATCTTCTTCACATTCTATCATTCTACCTTCAGTTCATCAATCACTCGTTTAGTTTCCTTCCCGCTCTTTGATATCATCACTCCGCTTATTCGCTTGTTATCTCCTCGGAACTCCATTATCCATGTGCCACAATTCTAGCCGTTCCGCAGGGTTTCCGCTATACCGCTGTTCCGCACTTTGATATTGTTTCATGATTATCTTTTACTTATTACTACCCCTCGGGCCTCCAGTATATAAGCCGTAGCTTTACATTGTATTCGGCAGTTCGAATATTGACTAAGATTCGCTTTCCCTCGTTCCCCTCTAAGTCTCTCTCTACGTCTCGATTCTCCTCGGAGTTCCATTCTTGATTCTCTGTCTTGAAGTTGGAACACTGAGCGTGGCGAAGGGCGCAACTTCTTATGAGTTGAAGCCGAGTTCCGGTTGTCCCCCTTGGAATTCCATCGGACTTCCCTAGCCAGTAAGTCGGGTCTTGACAGTATATTCGAACTCACGCTTCGCACGTTCTCTCTCTGCTTTGCTCTCTTATCATCCTCTTTTCTATGACTCGTACTCGTGCTATGACTACTAAGGATGGAAAGATGCGTAGCCCCTCGCATCGATCACCTCCGAGGAATCCCACTACGTTCGGGACTTCCTCCCGTCCATCCAATATCTTTGGAACTTCTAGTGCTGCTGTTTACTCTTCAATCAGCACGCACACCGGACTAATGAGTCCTCCTAATGTCGGAACTACCACTGGACCTCCGGAACCTACTCACTCGAGGAATTCCTCTCTCGAGTATGAGGAAAATCCTCCTCCTCCTCCTCCTGGTACCTCTGCCCCAGAGGACCCGGAAGATCCAGAAGATCCAGAGGATCCTGAGGACCCAGAGGACCACACCCCCTCACAGACTCCGTTACCTCCTCCTCCTCCTGGTAGAATCCCTGACAAGGACAATCCATTCTCTGATGATCCTCCTATTGGAACTCCTAGCAACGACTCTAACCCAGGGAGTTCCGATAACGACTCCGACTCTGATGAATCTGACGACAGGGATGGTCGTTTGGCCAATGCCCTAGTTCTTCTCACTCGTAGTCTCAAGAAGATCAACAAGTCCTCAGATCCCAAGGAGTCCCGAGTCAAAGTCAGGGATCCAGACACCTTTGACGGTTCTGATCCGAGGAAACTCCGAGATTTCCTCGTCTCCTGCAACCTTCACTTCCGAGATCGCCCCAAGGTCTTTGCATCTGACGAAAAAAGAATCCTGTTCATCATCTCTTACCTCAAGGGTGCTGCTCTTAGTTGGTTCGAGCCTGGTCTTATGGATCAGACGGATTCCGTCCACTGGATGTGGAACTTCGAAGCTTTCATCAGCGAGCTAGAAGTCAACTTCGGACCGCATGACCCCGTCGGAGATGCCGAAAAGGCTCTCACGGAGATCTCCATGAAGGACAACTCCCGCATCATTAGTAAATATAATGTCGAGTTTTGGAAGTTAGCCTCCAGAGTGGACTGGAACGAGTCCGCTCTTACGGCGCGCTATTTCCGCGGACTTCCCATCCGTCTCCGTACTGAAGTCTTGCATGGTGGCAAACCCTCCACACTTCCGGAACTCCGACTAAAGGCACAGGACTTGGATGATATCTACTGGATGATGAAAGAAGAATCCAATAACGAAGCTCGTGCACACGCTCCCAAGCAGACCCAGCCTCACAAGGACTCTGCTAAGCCGAACTTCTACTCTTCTTCTCGTCTGGACTCCTCCACACATTCCGCGCGTTGATATGTCCAACCTACTGGCAACCTAGGAGATAGCTATACGCCTAATGTCGATACAGTAAGTCTAATAGGGGTTGCAAGGTGATCCAATAGAAGTCAAACAACAACCTATACTCCACGATCTAAAGTGCGATGATGTACGAAGACGAAGACGATGTACGAAGTAATAGAGCGATGACAAAGACAATATACGATGGCGATGGCGATGTAATTGAGCGATGGCAATGACGATAGATGATATACGAAGACGAAGGCGATAGAATTTAGCGAAGGCGACGATGACGAGAGCGCA
>QLOR01001535.1:0-57154 GCA_003313825.1 Sarcodon aspratus
AAGCCGGAGCCCTCTGAAGCCGGGCCAAAGCCGGGGCTTTCAGGCCAAGCCGGGCCGGGAAAACACTATTCTGATCCCATGGCCTTGAGGAGGGTTGAGACCCACTGCGACTGCTGCTTTGCGGATGCGATTTAGGAAAAGACGTCTTGTGAGCGGTCTGAGACCTTTTTTGTGGTGATAGGCAAAGAGCGAGGCAGTTTCAGGGGCACTGTTGATGCGAAGGTGGTTAGACCATGCTGCCTTAGGATCAGAGGTGTTAGGAGTCGCTTCTTGGTTAACGACTAAGACTCTCAAAACACAAGGTTAAGAGGGAAATAGTATTGTTAGGCAAGATGGAGTAGCGGAGGGGAAACCAAATCAGAATTAAAGAGACTTTTCTACAATACAAGAGACTTTATATACTACTCTAATGTTCTAGAAGATTCTAAAGAAAGGCTGACGCGTCGATGACGTCGTGTGAGAAAGAATGACTAAACTATGACATAGCGTGAGAGAATGAAACGTTCTAGAACAATAAGCAGGGTTAAGGGTGAGAAAGATGAAGAGTGGTCTAGACCATGACATCATTGATGACGAGTGATGACCTCATTGAATAGAAAAAGAATGAATCAATAGAATCCTAACAAGAGGGGCCATGTTGGGCAGCCCAAGAAATGGTTTCACCGGCAGAAGCTGATTTTGTGCGTGGTAAGAAGAACTCTGTTTGTTGAAGGCCAGTTCTGTCATGCACCACTTTGACGTTGGAACGTTTTATGTGGACGTCAGGGAGAAATGAGTCGAGCTTCGTGACAGTTAGTTCTCCCACCCGAGCTGTGGCCCAGAAGGTGGTGGTGAGACATGCGAATATGGCAGCATCCAGCAGATCGGCAAGGTTGAAGTGCTCTCGCATTCTTTCCATGTGTACCACAAGTACTGGATCTCGTTTAGCCTTTCGAGAGGAGAGTGGAGTAAGGGATTCTGCCGCTTTCAGAAGCCGGTCTACCTCGTCCTTGTTCATATTCCAGGGGACTCCATGGATAGTATGCCATGCATGTACGCCATGGACATAATTGGCTACCGTGCTGCCTGCATAGGCTCCTGCTATTGTGGCGATGAAGCTGGAAATTAGGATCGAGTCAGCCGGAGCGCGTTGAGCCTCCGAAATGTCTTTGCGGTCGCAGAAGACATGAAATACGAGTAAACCGGAACCATACGACGCAGCGGTCGATTCTGCGTATGCACGAGATAGCACATCTTGAATGCGTAGTAGGTCGCCGGGCTGAAGATTTAAGGGTATGCCGTTCCGGTCTAACATGTTGCGCGCTGACAAGGGTTTCCACAGGCGAAGACGTTCCTTGGCCAAACAGTGAGGTCGTAGTGCCGAGGGAAGAGGAATGAGACCTGGA
This sequence comes from Sarcodon aspratus, assembly GCA_003313825.1. NCBI lineage: Eukaryota > Fungi > Basidiomycota > Agaricomycetes > Thelephorales > Thelephoraceae > Sarcodon > Sarcodon aspratus. Next base: position 1,386 of record QLOR01001535.1, read on the forward strand.
GAATACGCTGATGGCTGGACTCTAGAAGCGGAGTCAATCAGAATGGAACGCTCATCCCAACGTGATTCAACTGTTCCAAGGGTCACCGTCTAGTGTTGCCACGGCTCGGCTAAATGTCCGAGCCACCGGTCTGTAGAAAATCGAATAAATTACGTAAAATCATCAAAATATTTAGAGGCCCGATTTATAATTAGAAACCATGCTATAAATATTTTCATGATTTTATCTGATTTATTCGATTTTCTACAGACCAGTGGCTCGGACATTTAGCCGAGCCGTGGCAACACTATCACCGTCCTTGAAGAGTTCCTTGCCCCTCCGTTCGGATTCAAACTTTGAGGCGGCTGCTCTTCTATCTGGCTGGATGCCTGTGCGTTTGTCAAGGACGTAGGGGAGGTTATCTTCTCTGCGAAGGCGCTCTTCAGTGGGGAGAACTGGGGAGTTGAAATCGACGATGAGGTTGCGGAGGTCGTCGGGTATATCAATCGTTGGGAGTAATAGGCTGATAGGGGGGAAGATTCCTCGTGAAGGGCCGTCAGCTGGATTGAGTCGGCTTGTAACATACCGAGTGTGGAAGGTAGAGTTTGTGTTCTCAAGCATCTCATGGATGCGTCGGAATACTCTGTTGGTTTGTAAGTTTCTGCTACGACCTTTCCACCATCCTTCGATGACGCCTCGGTTATCTCCATAAACCTTGAAGTGGCCAGGTCTTGGTGCAAGTTCGAGGACACAGCGGCAGAGAAGTTTGAAGCCGACTGCCTCTGCCCAGCCAATGTCTCTGCCATCAGTTTTCCAGCCAGGGATGAGACGCCAGGCTCTCCATCTTCGACCGATGATGATGCCGATGCCGACATTTGAACTGGCATCTGAAAATGCGCCAGTGTCAAGAAGGTCGTACGGGCCTGGGATGGGTCGCAAAAGGGTGGGCTTGGAGAGTAAGTTATCCCACCACAAAAGTTCTGAGTGAGTTTCAACGGGGGGAGTGCGTGGCTTGAGTGGCGTGTCGTGAAAAACTCCGAGCATGGCCTCGAGGCCCATGAGGTAAGCCCGACCTCGAGGCACGACCAAACAGGAGTGTAGTAATTTACCATAGAGCTTTTGAACCTGCTTGAGATTGTGAGTGCGCGCCGTGTTCCATTCATGAATAGCTGCTCGGTATTTAATTTTCTTTTTGTCAGCCAGCATGACGGTCTTCTTGTCCAGGTCCCATAGTAGCCCGATGAATGGTACCACAATTCCAAAGGGAACGTCTTTCGAGCGTTCCCAGGGAATGCCCAATTGATCTGTGATGAAGTCAATATCAGCGAACGTGTAGTTGTACGCTTGTTCTTCTTCAGAACGCGGTGAGTCTTGTGAGTGATCGAGCATCGGGAAACACATGTCCTCGTCAAACTCCTCCATTCTGCCATCTGGTAGAATGTGTCCGCCATACCAGAGCCTACCACCCTCATGATGTCTCCCGCCCTGAGCGGTAATCCGATTTTGACATAATAGACGATGTTGGTTGTAGGTTTGGAGATGTTGATGGCGGATTCGTATGAAGAAGTGGTCATCAACCCATTTGCAAAGGGGGCCGACGCCTTTAGCGCGTAATAGATCAGCACAAGCGTCACCCACCATGCCGTATATTCCCCCAGCAGCCCGCAAGCCAAAGGAATTGCTGGTGTTGAGCGCGAAACGATCGTCTTCAGAAAGCTGAACCACCGTGCCTGGCCATTGAGAGGGATCCAGAGGAATCGTTCGGTAGGCTTCTGCCACATCTCGAACGGCACCTTGGGAGCCAGGAGGAAGGTTCCATACCAGTAAGCAGATGGTAGTGAATGTTCCCCAGGTGCATGGATAAAGATCTGAGTTAATATCGTGATTGATTGATGTGATGAGCGCACGTGGAGTGTGAGGGAAAGAAAGGTTTTGAATGAGACGGTACTGGTTTGGCTTGCCTGGTTTGTCCACCAGAGAAAGAGGAGAAGTCTGAAATGGACCGATCTCTTTTTCAATCTCTTTTTGGGAGAGAGGGCCAATATATCTTCCGCGTTTGAATTCTGTTTGTACAATTTCCTGAAACGTATCATGGAGTAAATAGACGGATGGATTATTAGGTGGAGTGTAGGTTTTAACGATCGTTTTGATGCCGGCATGAAAGCCTTTGAGGATGAGGTATGGAAGGTTTGGGTATCGCATGATAAGTCCAGTCCTGGAGAGTAAGAGATCCCAACCTTCAGCTTTAAGGGGTGTGTGCGCTCTAGCTCTTCTGAGTGAGAGAGCATTGTTGAGCTCCGTGAGTCGCAAGCCCACATCCGGAACATTTGTGTCTGTGATCGTGGCCTTTCTCGATGCAGCCTGTGGGTTTTTGCCAGTTTCCGCACAGCATGACGCCATCTGGGTTGACGATTCTCCCTTCCCCGTTTCGTATACATCTGGCTGGGGCGTCGTTCCAAAACTTTGTGGCTGCACACTTTGCAATGGGATGTCGATGACGGCCAAGGCAGATGGCGCAGGCAGAGAGGCCTGTGGTTGCTGCACCTGTTTGAAAAAACCGATTATGGTCTGAAGACGGGCTTGTGCGTCGAGCTGACCTTCCTTGTGACTGACGAGGCTGGTGTCGTAGAGGTGGGGATCGAGATCGTGAAGACCGAGGGCGCAAGTGCTGAGGTCTCGAAGGGGTGGGCGAGACAGCTATGTGCCCTCTGGCATGTCTTGAGTGGTTTGAAGATGAGGCATCTGTATACCTGTTGTTGGCAGTTGCAACGTCGGACTGTGAGTGTGTGCGGAGGGTACATTGCGAGTATGTGATAGTGGGCAAGTAAATAGCGGGGAGATGGCATGCCGCACATATACAGAGAGTAAGAACACATGCCGCACGTATACAGAGGGAGAGGAAGCCGCGCGTATACAGATGTGAGAGGAGCGAGCCGCACGTATACAGATGTGAGAGGAGTGAGCCGCACGTATACAGAAGGTGTGATGAGGGAGAGCCACGCATATACAGATAGCGTGATGAGAGAGCCGCACATATACAGAGGGGGAAGAAAGTGGACAACAGGTATGTCGCAGAGATGTGTTTTATAAGAAATTTTGAGACAGTTAGTTTGCATGAAAGTTTTGGAGGAGGAAACGGGCTTACACGTCGCATTTCATCACGAGCCTGTGTTCGTCTCCAGACTTCCTTTGAAATCTTATCCAGGAGTACCTCATTAAGCTCGCCGATGTCGAAGGGTTCTTCATTGAGCTTCTTCAAAGCGTCGTGCCAGTTCAGCCTAGCTCTAGCCTGGTACAGCAGGAGGATCTCTTCGCCACGGTCCTCGAGGCAAAGTTCGTGGATGTCGATGGCTACGAAAAAGTTCGAGAGTGCGCGAATGTGTTTCAGTGGCCACCCAGCCTGTTGTAGAAGATGTAACATGGAGTTCTTGCCCATGGTCATCTTGTTAGAATCTCTTTTTTCCTTTCTTTCTTTTCTTTTCTTTTCTCCTTTTTCCTTATCTATCTTATCTTGCCGAGTTACCGAGAAGCCGGCCGACATGCCAAAGTAGGGATATCTCTGTTGCGGATTCTCTCACAGTCTGCTTCTCTCCATTTCTATCGGATTCCATGACCTTCTATTTTTACTAAGCTTTCTCACATGACATAGTTAATGAGTCAGCAGTTCTCAACAGTATATAAGACCTCATGTATTCAATAGTTTCCCCTTAACTTCGAATTGGTTTCTCTCTCCAATCTCATAACCTGGCCATAAGATATAATATTCCTGAGGAACATTATATCTTCGTCTAGTCCTTGGATTCCTAACAAAATTCGAAGTTCCCCTGTTCTCTTAGTCACCCACGCTTTGAGACAGATCCCTTATCGCTTTCCATCATACTTCGCGCATTTTCTACGACGGCCTCTATACGACGACTCGCTGTGATTCTCGAGAATCTCTATATCGACCTCCTCACAGACGTAATCCGACGAGAACAAATCACGAGTAACCTGTTTTATCAGTTTTAGACGATCTATTCCTTGTTAACCAGAACCAGTGTCCGATACACAGAACATTGAGGTTGTTACAGATTCACGAGAACACTCTCCCACTAACTTCCTCGATATATATCAACGGTACATTCAGAACGCCGATACAGAAGACCTAGACGATTACGTGGACGCAGAAGAAGGTCCAGTAGAAAACGAAATCCCTATTCCTATCCCAAATCAAATCGATCTAACACGTGATACACCCTCGCCCACTCCTACACTCGTCCCACAAGAGCATATCGTTGGAGTCGTTGTTGATAACAACGCTCGAGTTGAAGACGGATCATACATATTCTTTTCACGATTTCAATCCGCAGACTTTGCTCCATACCACGAGAATAGAATCTCCACAGGACAGCTCCTTCGAACAGTATTTCGTATAACACATCGACCTCCTACCGATCACGAACTCCATAACTCTCATCCTCATAGACCTTGGGGATCGTGGGACGCCTACCGTCGAAATACTTATCAAAGACAGAACACCCTCCATTAGTGTTGCCACGGCTTGGCTAAATGTCCGAGCCACCGGTCTGTAGAAAATCGAATAAATCAGATAAAATCATGAGAATATTTATAGCATGGTGTCTAATTAGTAATTATAAACCGGCCCTCTGAATATTTTAATGATTTTACGTAATTTATTCGATTTTCTACAGACCGGTGGCTCGGACATTTAGCCAAGCCATGGCAACACTACCCTCCATTGCTGGGTCATCATTACCACCTTCATCGAGATCGAATATATCTCTGCTCGATACACGATTAAACAAGTCTTCCTAGAAAGGACAGAAGACACAAGAATCATCGATACCTTCCTAGATCGAATCCGTACCAGAGACCGAGATAATTACGTATATCTCTAGAATAACAACGAAGCGGTCTTCGACGAATTTATCAGGAACGTTGTGAGGATTCGACCGTGGTTAAATAGGAACTTAGGAGAAGGAGTTCTTAGCAGGGTAGCATTTCTAGAAGAGGCACTAGAATTAGCGGACAGACATCCTTTCAACGACGAATATGAGTAAATCGTGGCTTCCTCTTTTTCACCTTCATCGTCTTCTTCTAGTAGATCAAAGAAGTCCAAACCCAAACATCAAATAGACCCTCCTGTATCAGAACCAGAAAAAGAGATCTTTACGTCATACTCCCCACTCGATACCTTGAAAACTGATCTTGAAGAAGCCCTGAACCAAAAAACCTCTCCTTCTTACCGAGAACCACCTGAACAGATTCCATCAGGATCCCCTACTCCCCCAAAACTTCCTCGAAATCCTATCACAATCATGAGTGCTACTACTACCCCAGAAATCAAAATTCCATCCGAGATCGGCGTCAAACCACTACCTTATAAAGAAGGAACCAATATCGACGATTGGATACACGAATTCTTGTGTTACTTCTACCTCAACGACAAAAGGTATGAAGGAGACGAAAGAAAAATTATTTTCATACTTTCTCTCCTACAAGACGGAACACCTGCGATATGGAAGAGGAATTTCCTACGAGACGTCTTTGACAAAGCTCCACCGGGAGAATCCCCAAACTTTGGAAAGATGAGCAAATTCATGAGTTTGCTACAAGACACCTTTTCAAATCAATTCGCAACAGAAAAGGCAAGACAAGATCTCGAACATCTTCGACAAGGTTCCAAAACCGCATCTGACTACATTAGCGAATTCGAACAACTCGCTTCTTATGCAGGATATACAACAGGAAACGAAGAATACTTAATCTCTTTGTTTAGAAAAAACCTTGGAGGAAAAAACCTGTCACAAAGGATCGGCGATATGTACCCAGTAGTCGACACCTTAGAAAATTGGAAAACACAAGCAATCTGACTAGACCAAGGAGATAGGTACTATGGACGATCTTACAATACCAATGTATACAGACCTCCACAAACGAGACCCTTACCACAAGTACCACAGTATCAAGCTCGTCCACAATACCAACCACGACAATACAATCCTGGTCTTCAGAGCGCCGCACATCCAACAGGACAAGCAACAACATTCCCTGGACGCAGACAACCAATGGTTTTGGATAGAGCCGAACAGCGCACCTGTTATAATTGTAACCAAGTGGGCCACCTCTCGCACAACTGTCCACATCCACAACGTCGACAACAACAAGTCCGAGCTCTATATTCTCCTACTGGTTACCCCGAACGTATTCCTCCATATCCATCTTTCTCTCCCCCTTCCTCTTCATTCCCTACCTCGTCCTTCGATCCTCGAGATCCTTCCTATTTTCCTAATCTTCCATATTCTCCCCCCACTTCAATTCATTCAGATGAAAGAGATAACGAGATGGCCTTATTGAAAGACCAAACTGAAAACCTGAAAAAAGAAGTAGCCTCGTTACGTATGTTAGCTTTAAAAGAATAGGGTCAAGGATGTCTAGTACGTCTCCTCCGACCCATTTACTTTCTGCTTCGACACCTGTATCTATGAATGAGACATCATACCCAACGAATACATCTCGATTCTTAATTTATAACCGAAGCCAAGAAAATCGTACTCCCGAAAAAGACTCTCAAGCCCTCGATATCACTATTCATCTCACAGCCCTTGATTCTCTTACCCCCTTTACCGCTAAAGCCCTGATAGACCCGGGTTGTACACATTCCAGTATCGACGCCTCATTTGTAGCACAACACAGTCTTCATACTACCCCTCTTCCCTTCCCTCGTACCACTCTCAATGCCGATGGTACCACCAATGCTCACGGAACTATTACTGACACCGTAGACCTCCTTATGATGATTGGTGCTCACCGCGAATGAATCACCTTCGCAATAACACGACTACATGGTTATCCCATATTTCTTGGACACGACTGGATTTTTGAACATAACCCCCTTGTTAACTGGCGTACCAAGGAAGTTAAATTTGACCGTTGTCAACACTTCTCTATACTTCGTGCCCATGAAACCATCTCTCAGATGGTCGCTATCGCTCAAGAGGCAAAGAAATCCTTTACTACCTGGCAAGATTCTGTACCTTCAGTTTTTCATTCCTTTGCCTCAGTCTTCACTAAGGATTCCTTCGATACACTTCCAGATCGTCGGAAATGGGACCACGCAATTGATCTTATCCCGGACGCTGAACCAAAAGACTGTAAAGTCTATCCACTTGCTACGGGCGAACAATCCGAATTAGACGCCTTCTTAGAGGAGAACTTGAAAGGAGGAAAAATACGACCATCACAGTCACCCATGGCATCTCCTTTCTTTTTTATTAAAAAGAAAGATGGAAGACTAAGACCAGTACAAGACTACCGAAGATTAAACGAAATCACAATCAAGAACAAATACCCTCTCCCACTCACTCATGACTTACTCGATAAACTCAAACATGCGAGGTACTTCACTAAATTAGACATCCGTTGGGGCTACAACAACGTCCGAATTCGAGAAGGAGACGAATGAAAAGCGGCCTTTCGAACAAATCGCGGACTATTCGAACCCTTAGTCATGTTTTTTGGTCTCACAAACTCCCCAGCAACCTTCATGACTATGATGAACGATATCTTTCACGATCTAATCATGAAAGGAAAGATAATGGTCTACATTGATGACATTCTAATCTTCACCGAAACCACAGAAGAAAATATCCTAATCACGAAAGAAGTATTAACACTCCTTACCAAGCATCATCTTTATCTCAAACCAGAGAAATGCGATTGGATCAAAACAGAAGTCGAATACTTAGGACATATCATCTCTTACGGTACCCTAAAAATGGATCCAGGAAAGGTTTCTGCACTGAAAGATTGGCAAACACCCTCAAAAAAGAAAGAACTTCAATCGTTCTTAGGTTTTGCTAACTACTATCGCAAATTCATCAGAGATTATAGTGGACTAGTCAGACCTCTAACGGAACTCACAGGAAAAAAGGAATGGTGTTGGACAACAAAAGAACAGAGTATCTTTGACGAACTGAAAAGACGCTTCACAGAAGAACCAGTTCTCACCATGCCCCAATCTGATGGCAAATGGCGAATCGAAGTTGACGCCTCTCAACAAGCGATGGGAGCAATTCTGACCCAATATCACGATAAAGAAGCAAAAACTGTCGCATTCTGGTCTCAAGCATTTTCCCCAGCCCAACGAAACTACGACACAGCAAACAGAGAGATGTGTGCTATTGTTTCTGCAGTACATCATTGGAGACAATACCTTATAGGAACCCTAGAACCTTTCGAGGTTTGGACAGATCATCAAAACCTTCTATACTGGAGATCACCACAAAAACTCAATCGGAGACAAGCACGATGGGTTACTGAAATGGCCGACTACGATTTCACACTACATCATATTGCCAGAGAACATAATAGATGAGCAGATGCGTTATCTCGTCTACCACAGTATCAAATCCCTGACGATGACAATAAAGACATTATTGTACTTCCATCTTCCATCTTCCGATCACTACAAGATGAAGAACCCACACTCATGGATCAGATCAAAAGGGCATATAAAGACAAGATACCTCTCAATGTTACATTGGGTCCTACATTCTCCACAATCGATAACCTAACATATTGGCATGAGAAACTAGTCATTCCAGACAACAAGGATCTTAAAGCACAGGTCATGTTCCACTTTCATGATCACGCGTTAGCAGGACATCCAGTTTATGAAGTTGAATCGATCCTTGATTCTAAACGATCAGGACGAGGATTCCGTTATCTCATCAAATGGAAAGGGTATCCACATTCTGAGAATAGTTGGGAGCCTACAGCGAATCTCTCTGGAGCTCAAGAGTTACTTATCGCCTGGAAATCTACTCATCCCTGATTTTCGAGACGAAAATCTTAAAGAGGGGATAATGTTAGAATCTCTTTTTTCCTTTCTTTCTTTTCTTTTCTTTTCTCCTTTTTCCTTATCTATCTTATCTTGCCGAGTTACCGAGAAGCCGGCCGACATGCCAAAGTAGGGATATCTCTGTTGCGGATTCTCTCACAGTCTGCTTCTCTCCGTTTCTATCGGATTCCATGACCTTCTATTTTTACTAAGCTTTCTCACATGACATAGTTAATGAGTCAGCAGTTCTCAACAGTATATAAGACCTCATGTATTCAATAGTTTCCCCTTAACTTCGAATTGGTTTCTCTCTCCAATCTCATAACCTGGCCATAAGATATAATATTCCTGAGGAACATTATATCTTCGTCTAGTCCTTGGATTCCTAACACATCTGTTTCCAGGTGAGATCTTGGTCCTTGATGACATGTCTGGAAGCGACGGAAGAGGAGATTGAACGAATTGAAACTATGTTGTCGATCTTGGCGAGGCCAAAGGTTTCGTCCACAGTGGTTCTAAGGTTGTTAGCCGCATCCTGGCAACCCTCTGGTGAGAAGTACCAGAGTTCTATGTACTCGAAGTTCTCGAGTTTGTTGAGAGCAAAGGTGGAGGGCCTGGGAGCGATCGAATTACTTATCTTTTTGCCGACTGTGAAATCCCTCATCTTAGGGCGTTTCTTCAATAGCTCAGCTCTTTCTGCCTCTGCTTCCTGTTCGCGTGCTTGACGTTGCATTAGATCATCTTCCTCTCGAGCAACTACGTCTGCCTCTATCTGTTGTGCCCAAGCGATCTTCTTGGCGTCGATGTCTCTGGTCCAGGTTTCCGTAAGTATGAGAATTGCCTGTTCCTGGGTAGTAATGTTATCGCCAGCTGTTAGTAGTTGTCGTATCCGAATGTAATTGTCAGATTCGAAGTCAGGCATTGTCTCCAAGGCAGGGTCCATGTGAAGGCGAGGCATGGTAGAGTAGATAAGATGGTGTTATTAGTGACTAAGTAGCAGAATAGACCAGTTTTAAAAGAGAGAAGCTTAAGGTAAGGATGAAAAAGAGAGCGTATCGACCAAGCGATATCTCAGATGAAAGGAGTGGTTGTGGAGCGAAGGCAGGCTGCGCACGTGACTCCACTCCCACTCGCGCAAAGACATAACTCTATCCTACGTTCGTGCCTCACTACCTCTTAGAGTAGCAATTAATCAGGAACTCTACCATCTTCCTTATATTACAGATAAATAATTCCTGCTTATTCAGGAGTAGTACCCAACCAAATTTATCGGTCAAAGTTCAATACAGGCAGCGATGACGTTCCCGATTTTTGGGGACATTTTAGATACCCAATCCGGCATTATCCGAGTCATGCCTGAGTGGGCTTGATGGTCATTGATTCCGCGATTTTAAGCACACCCTTACGGACAATCCTGACGGCCATTACTGCAATTTTGACTTGTTACACAGATATCTGCATGATAAGCCTCCTTGATAATTCAAGATCAATGTGGGAGATCTCGTTCCCGAAAATGTGGAAGAAAAGGTACCTTGATTATTGAAAATTCCCGATAAACTGGGGTCATTATTTCTGAACATGTTGGAGGCCTGGCTCTGATAATATGGGTCTCTCGTTTCTGATGATGTGGGAGAGATATTCCTGTTTATCCAGGATTGCAGTTTCTGGAAATGCAGGAGAGCAATCCTGGAAAAAACGGGAATAGACGGCGAGGGATCCCGCCTAATCAGGAACGGCTTACTGGATAAATGGGAATGGGCGGCCCAGGATCTCCCCCGGCCAGCACCGGGTTGTCATTATCTGGGCAGCGGCGTACTACCCTTCAACTCGAAGTTCTACCGTGACACCATATGACTTTCAACGGTAGCTTGTGCCAAGCCAGCAGAACTGGCAGATCGTCTGCGAATCAGTGAATGCACGCGTCGATAGACATTTCTTCCAGTCTTTTTGACTTTGTTCCCTTAACCGTTAGCGCATTGCACACTTTTAACTTGTTATATACATTTAGAGTGAGTGGTTCAAATAAAGATCTATTAGGAGTAACTGCAGAGCAAGGACATGGATTCTTCGAATCGATTTTTACGATAAGCACTATAAAATTGTCTGGACTCCAAACTTTGCCCCAACTTGGGGCGGTTCGACTGATATGATATTACAGAACAAAATGATATAAGAAGACCAAGTCACGAAGATTATCTCGCCTGAAGTAATTGGCTAAGAAATTTAGAATCTATCGTACGAATACACCGATGTTAATTATCTAGTGGGAGCAGTTAGGAACCTACGTGAATTATGGAGAGAGAAGAATTATCGAAGTAATCAGTATAGTAATAGAGAGTTACAGCACGAGTACAACATGTCCTTGGAAAGTCAAACGGTGGATTGAATCCCTTCCGATTGTCCAAGTGACAACGGTTCCAGACCTACATGCGTTATATAGACGAGGCGTTGTAGCAAAAAAATCACACGCACCATCCTGCCTCGGCTCTTCTAGTTCATTTCCAACTGGTCGCTCTGGTAGAAACGAGGGATCCAGGCCAATTATACCGAATCCGGGGATGTTCGGGCACGATGCGTCTGGATTTGACCAAGATCCATCCAGCCACATACTCTGATCACGGCGACGAATGTTCAACATAAGTCGCGTGGCACAAACAGATGAAAGACTACAACCCCATTAGCGAGTGCTGGATGATGGGAAAGAAGACAAGCCGCACATATTTGTTGTAACTGTCAGCATTCCGCGACTGTATGGCTGGAATATGCATCTTGTGAGTTACAGAACAAGTGAGCTTCGGTTAGTCAACTGACCCTGCCAAACTGAAATATTTGCACATAAGGAAGCAATTCTGATGAAGGATAGAAGGGTACTACCGACCATGAATGTTAAGGCGTTGAAAAGGGCAAGGTTGTCGATAATTCTAAAGCCGATAAATAAGTAACAATAATTTCACCTCCAAATCCACCACCTACGCGAAATACAGTGCACCTAAAGTGAAAAAACTCAATAATTTGTTCCGAGTCTGTAGAAAGAGAAAAGAAAACACTCACCATCTAGTAAAAAAACATCCACTATTGAGCGGTGACCCGTACGGCCAAACGTCAGAGATTTATAGACCGTGAGTGCGAATATGACAGTGTCAAACAAGACCATTCCACCCCATGCCGCACCCATGTCTGCATTACGACCTCGTCAGCGTGAATCCGTAAAGCCACAGATGCACCTTACAGTAGCTCCTATGGAATGGTCAGGATATAACATTAAAGATCACAAAGCACTCACTGATTGGATAATGATCCCAAATGACATCCAATTACACCAGGGTATAGGGCAGAAACAGTAGTTTCGGATTTCACGTGAAGTACGATCCACTTCGAACGTTGAGAAAATTTGATCAGAAATAAAGTGTATATAGCCACTTACCCCTCCGAAAGATATAACAACAACACCGAGCACCAGGAGAAACACAAGAATCTTGCGATTAGAGTCCCACAAAGCATAAGTCCGCGTAATCATGATACCTTTTTTTTGCGAAAGGAACATTGAGTGATTCACATCAATCAGGAAGCATTGTTTCGTCCGCACCTCCTATGATAAACTGCATGGCGATGGCAAGCCATTCATGATATTCTTCCATAGCGTCGCACAAGTTCGCGGTCGGATTGCGAAGAAATATTTTAGCGATGATAGTTATGTGTCCGAAGAGGCTGCCATAGCGGTTCAGGAGAAACAATGTTCTCCCCCAGTTGTGCTGTTTGGGAGACCAGAAGCGGGATATCTCCATCTCGAAAGTCAGCGCATAGTCGTAAAATAACACGGCTGATGAAGGATTTCACTATATTGTAGTTCATAAACTGAATGTGGGGCATGTGGACGAACCGAAGCTAGCGAGATATAGATAATAGGTTGCGTCTCTGCCGGACAAAGTCAAGGTCAAAGGAAAACTGGAACGAGTGACAAACAAGGTACTTACATATCTCCAGCATCTGTTTGTGAGAGCATCTAGTTTAAACAGGCGATTGCGTAGTGCGGCGAGGAGTGCTTTGTGCTTCGTGCCATTTCCTACCTTATGAGTATATTGGTCTCAATGGTGATCGATGGGTTGCTGGATTGAACACCGAAGGGGAGTCTGCTCCGAACAATGACTTGATCTGCCGACAGTTCCGATCTTTGGGACGCGGAAATCGGAAAGTTGTCTTCCGCGAGCGGCTGAGAGAGTTTAGGACCTTTGGCTGCCCAAGAGGGAAAGACAAGACCACCTCCTATAGATACAAACCTCCTTTTAGTTTTAGAGTAAATCCTCACGGAGTAGACTTGTGTCGAGGGGGAGCAGTGGAAAAGTTCGTTAGGCCGCATGATCAGCGAGATCAGAGTCAACGCCGTCAACCCGGCGTCAAATTCAAGGAAATGCGTCACGCCCGAGTCACGAGTAGCATGATTTTGATTTTTTGTTCGCATCATCTCGTTCGCAAGCTCTTGTGTTCATCGCCGAGTGCAACAAATTATGCAGGTGAAGGCCTCAACAAGGTCCATAAGGTTCTCTGTTGAACAAGGCGCCATTCTTATTTGTCGTCGCTTTCCGCACTACCCTGCCTATTGGCAACTGGTCTCTCTACTTCCATCTATCCTTCCTAGTCTCCATCCATATCACTCTAAGTAGAGACAAAAATAACAAAGATATCACTCGCCTTTATTGGGTCTGAACGCGATGATTCCAAGAGTAATATGATAATTGTTTTCCATAACATCACTCACAGCGTCCAACACGAACCATCGAACTCTCATGTGCCTACCATCACCGAATAAAAAGCCGTGCAGTACTATAGCGATACTGTTGTTCGGTGTCTGTGTTCGGTTATAACCTGTCGTTTCGTGATTTTATTTATCTGCTTGATATCAACTGTTCAACATTCTGCACTGGTTCCGCGATCTCGTTCAAATTCAATTGCAGCTGCTTTCCTTCATGCCCATGACTTGTGCTCATCTTATCACTGTATTCGCTGTCAACCGTATACGACTTTGTTTTGAATCTTAATTTATTTGGAATTCTATCAGTGATCACCAATTTCCCCCTCTCGTTACGTGTCAGTCAAGAGGACTGTACGTTTCTGGACAGGAAGACAGAGCGTTATCACTTCTCTCGACTTGTTGAGCTCAATTCGTTTGACATACTCTTTTTTTATGAACCCCAATTTTTTGATTGATTGTGAAGTCTACATATTGTGATCGAATAAATACTGGGTCCGAAAAATTCAAGTTCAAAAGTTTCAAGCATAAAACAATCAGCCAGCACGTACTAACTAGTATCACACAACGAGAACAGCAAAAATTCTCCTGAAAAATTAAAGAGGTCGTCCAGCCCTCGCTGATTCTTCAAGTAGTAACTGTTCGGGATCTAAGCGTACCGTGTAAAGGAATGATGTGACAGTGGCGCATCATTAGGAAAACACGCACAATTTCGTCCGGGCCTATGAAATCTATCCTCAGGCTCAACAAGCTCCTCTAGCTGGAATGTCGGCTCTGGTTCATGAAAAGCAGACGTGAACTGTATGTTGTTCTCCAAAGTAGCTGAAGTTGTTGACGGTGATCCATTCAGCCCGACTTTTTGAACGTGGCGAATGTTTAGCATCAGTCGTGATGCACAAACGGATGAAAGACTACAACCACGTTAATGATTGCCATATGAAAATATAGATGAGAGGCACATGTTCGTTATAACCATCAGTATCCCACGACTAAATTGCTGGAATATATCTGATGAGATACAAAAAGAGCCTTAGATAGTTAACTTACACCGCCAAACTACGATAGATTACACGTCAGGGAACTATTAGGATTCTAGATTGAGAGATATCACCGACAATTAATGCCAAGACGCTGGACAAGGTCATGGTTCCAATAACTCTAATCACGACAGGTGCATCAGTAATGATTTCAGCCACGGGCTCGCGACCTACGCGAAATACATTGCACCTGAATCGATGTTAAGTGAAAGAAGTATTCTGGTGTATACAAAACACTCACCATCTCGTAACAAAAGATCTGCTATCGATCGACGACCAATACGTCTGAATTTTAACGATTTGTAAACAGTGAGTGCAAATACGACGGTGTCTAACAAGACCACTCCAGCCCATGCTGCACCCCAATCTGTATCACTGCTTCGTCAGTGTCAATATACTGAAGTGAATGATGTGCCCTACGGTAGCCCCTTTGAAATCGTTAGAAGGTGATATTGAAGACCACAACGCACTTACTGATTAGATGAAAGACCTGAAGAACACCCGATTATGACATGGTATAGTGCAGAGAAAGTAGCCTCAGGTTCAGGCTTCCCGGCAAGCATGTGCCACTTTGATTGTTATAAGGCCCTGTCAAATATAAGGTATGCGTGCCGCTCACCACTCCCAAGCCTACGACAACAGAGCCTAGCATCCCGAGGAACACAAGGATCTTACGACTACAGCCCCACAAGGCATAAGTTCGTGTAATCATAATAACTTTCTCAAGGAACGTGGATTACGTTTAGAGCATCAGGAATATTCATGGTACGTACCTACTATGTTAAGTTGTATAATGATGAACAGAAAGCCATGATAATTTTGAAGAGGGCGGCATCTCTTCTCCGTTGGATGGTTATAAAATGTTTCGACGATGTCAGGTATGTTTCCGAAGAGGCTGACGTAGCGATTGACGAGGAAAATTACCGTTCCCCAATCGTGCTGCATAGGAGACCAATATCCAGATATCTCCATGCCAAATGTCAGCGCATAATCGTAGAACAATACCACTGAAGCGGGATTTCAGCTGCGGACGTGTTTAACAAAGGTGATAGTATGCCGACGAACCGAAGCCAACAAGACATAGATAATAGTTTGCACCTCTGCCCAGTGCCGAGTGAGAGATAGGTAAAGAGAACACGTCAAAAATAATCCAACATACATGGCGAGCGCATCCGCTTCTGAGAGCATCTAGCTCACAAGATCAGTTGAGTGACGCCAATCTAGCAGCGAGGGATTTATAAGCCCTTAAGTCCCCGACCACGTTACATGTTGAATTGAAGTTACTGAACCGATTTGTTGTCCCCATATAGCGATCTGTTCGGTTACAGCCTGCTGTCTCATATTTCAATAGGTCGGTCTTATCAGCTTGATGATATCAAGTCACATGTCATCGATAGTATTCCCCATGCCCATTCAAATTCAATCACATAGCTTCTGCGCATCTTATCACTATATTCGTTGTCAAGCGGTATACTATCACCGCGCGCAAGTGGCCGGCTCACCTGACTTTACCATCACTTCTATTGATTTGATGAGCTCGATTCGCTTGATGTTCTCTCTTTTTTGACATTGATTATGAAAGTCTATATATTATTATCGAGTAATACCTAGGTTGCAAATAGAATATAGTAAATTTTGAATGGAATCAAGCGTAAAATAAACTGCCACGCGCGTAATACCTCACAACGAGCACCACAACATGTTCCTGACAAATTAAAAGGCGGGCCGAGTCCCCGCTAATCCTTCGAGTAGTAATTGTTCGGGATCTAAGCGTGTCGTGTAAAGCTTGGACTCTGGGACACCTTAAGTCGTAGTACAACACGCACCATCATTCCGCCTGGATTCGTGAACTTCATTCTCAGCCAGCTCTGCCGACAGGAATGAGGGTTGTGGTTCGACGAGAGCAGATGTTAACTGTATATTATCCCCAAAAGTAGCAGAAGATGACGATAATCCATTTATGTCGCCTTTCCGAACGTGGCGGATGTTCAGCATCAGTCGTGTCGCACAAACAGATGACAGACTAAGACTGTATCAGAGAGTTCTAGATGCGAATATGGATGAGACGCACATGTTCGTTGTAACTGACAGCATCTCGCGGGTGAATTGCTGGAAACATCTTATGAGCTACACAGTAGGAGAGTCGGATAGTCAACCGACCCTGCCAAACTATAAGAAATTGCACATCAGGGAACTGTTCGGATTATACAACGAAGGATATCACCGACAATGAACGCTAAGACGTTGCAAAAGGTCGTAGTGCCGATAACTCTAATCAAAACAAATGCATCAGTAATTATTTTAGCACCAGACTCTCGACCTACGCGAAATAAACTGCACCTGAATCGACGTTTAGTTGAAATAAGGATTATACATTGGTAGGGCAAAACACTCACCGTCTCGTAACAAAACATCCACTATCGATCGACGGCAAACCCGCCTGAGTTTGAACAATTTGTATACGGTGAGTCCGAATATGATGGTATCGAACAAGACTACTACAGCCCATGCCGCAGCAATGTCTGGATTGCTGTTTCGTCAGTATAAATAAACAGTAGTAATACGTAGGCCTTACGATGCCCCCTTAAGGATGATTAGAAGGAGACATTGAAAATAACCTGGTGCTCACTGATCATATGAAAAACCTGAATTGCACCCGATTGTATCAGGGCACACTGCAGAAGACATATGTTCAGACTTCCCGACAAACAATTTCTACTTGGAACGTTAAGGTTCGACCAGATATAAGGTGCGAATATTGCTCACCACTCCAAAGCCTACGGTGACAAAGACGAGCACCACGAGGAATGCAAGGATTTTGCGACTACAGCCCCACAAGGCATAGGTTCGTGTAGCCATAATTACTTTTGCAAATGTCGTTAAAATGTTTAAATCGTCAAGACGAATCCTGATCCGTACCTCCTATGATAGTTTGAATAATGATAATAAGATACTGGTGAGAAGCTTGAAGAGTGTGGCATGTCTTCTCCGTTGGATAGCGAAGAAACATTTCAAGGATGCCAGGTATGTGTCCGAAGATGCTGACATAGCGGTTGAGAAGGAAAGTTGCCGTCCCCCAGTCATGCTGCAGAGGAGACCAGAATCCAGATATCTCCATACTAAATGTCAATGCATAGTCATAGAACAATACCACTGAAGCGTAATTTCAGCTGCGAGTGTTTTTAACACAAGATCTCGACTAACTGTAGCCAGAAAGCGATAGATAATGATTTGCATCTCTGCCGAATGAAATTTAGGTAAATGAAAGCAGAGCAAAGTCCATCCAACATACACATCCAACATACATATCGAAAGTATCTGCTTGCGAGGGCATCTAGTTTGAGCGGTCGAACAAACACTGCCAACCTGAGACTCGCTCCTGAGCCCTTGAATCCTAGAACACGTTTCATGTCAAGTTGAACAGATTTGTTGTCGCAATGTCACATGAGTGGCATCAAACATTTGAACAACGAAGCCGCTGTAGAGCGTCCCGAAGGATTTATCTTGTGATATTGATATGGATCAGCAGGTGCATAATTATATTGTTGACTGCGTACGCACCAATGTAAACGCGACTCTGAACTTGCAGACAAAGACAATCGATTTCTACAGGTGGCTCGCAGATGAGCAAAAAGGATTCGGAGCCGTGCTACATCCGATGCAAGTTTCATGATTAATTGAAGACGTATAGTAAGCTTTCATGGCCTTGCTGTCAGGACAATGGCATCTCAGTAAACGCCAAACCTACTACGACGTGCATCACACACAAGTTTGCGAAGCCGCTTCAATCTCCGTTTCATCACCGCGATGCGATGTCCAGAGCCTGCCACTGGCAGTGGTGGAGACGAAGCAAGGGTCAAGCAAGGGTAGAGTTTGATGGTTGGCCCTCAGATTGGACACGTAGAAATTCCTGAGTGGTGAAGCGGAACGATTCGAGGGATATATTTGTTCTTGTTTGTTCCCTTCGCGTTTCGGGACGCGGCGCCTGTATGGTAGTTCAAATTCAAATCTCATCGATATTGATATTTCGTGTGTCCTTTGAGTCTTAATTCCGTGTACCCTCCAACGATAAGATGTAGTATGGCCTGGATCAGACTCAAGTCCACAAAAGCCACTTCATCAATGTCATCCAGGACATGAGGTTTCAGCTGAGCCTCTAGTTCATTCAATCAGATCGTCCTGAACAATGTCGATTCTCAACGTTGCGCGCATTTTATCAATCTGTTTGTCTCCAAGGATATAAGATTGATCCGAGGCTTGATTTATCTTTCCATCGCTGATGTTTCTTTATTCTTTCAGTATTCCTCGGATTCTCGGGGTATTCACCGTCTGTGCCAGAGTCGATAATGATCAACTTTGCATGACGGCATTCAAGACATAAATCAGGACAACAAATGTACGCGCTAGAATCATCTTGCTCTGGTTGATCGCCCCATCTATTTATGCTATCACTGACGGGGAAACGGTCAGTGGTTGGACTGGTCCGGAACTGGAAGCCATCAAATATTTCGCACATGTTTGTTAATCCAGTCTATTTCAAGATATTCGGGGATAGAGGCCAATATATATATATGGCGCTGGATACTAGATCATCTGCGCCTAGTCGAAGGTTGCATTATCGACTATCGACTATAACGACAACGAAGGGGTTGGAATCTGAATTTTTTTTCTTCAAGATCGTATTATCATTGATGTGCAAATGGGCCTGCAAACTAGATAACAGCTCTTACTATGGTTGAGCGTAATTCGCTTGATATTGAAAAAAAAATTCTTCCTTAAGAATAATAAGATGTAAATGATTTCTCGAATGCGTATGAAGTCTGGACGTATTATTACCGAGTAAACCCAAGTTCAAACGGTTCGAGTATGAAATAACAAGCTATGTGTGAAGCATCACAATACAGGCACAACAATATTATCCCTTGAAGATAACGGGAGAATTGATTCCTCGGCAATTCTTCGAGTGGTAATTGTTCCGGTTCTAAGTGCATCACGTAAAGCTCGGAGTGATACTGCAGCGGCGCAGCATTAGGAAAGCACGCACCATTCCGCCCGAGCCCATGAAATTCATCCTTAACCAGCTCTTCTGACGGGAGTGGCGGCTCTTGTTCGACGAAGACAGACGTGAACTGTATATCGTTCCAAAAGGTAGTTGAAGTTGACGTTAATTCAGTCAGCCCGACTTTTTTAGCATGGCGAATGTTCAGCATCAATCGGGATGCACAAACGGATGAAAGACTGCAACTATGTCAATGATTAACAAGATGAAAATATAAATGAGACGCACATGTTCGATGTAACTGTCAGTATCCCACGACTAAATCGCTGAAATATCTTTTGAGATACAAAGAAGAGGCATAAATAGTCAACTGACCGTGCCAAGCTATGAGAAATTGCACATCGGGAAACCATTTTTACATCCAGATTGAAGAATATCACAGACCATAAATGACAAGACGTTGCCCAATGTCGTAGTGCCAATGACTCTAATCCAGACAGGTACATCAATAATGATTTCAGCCTCAGGCTCGCAACTTACGCGAAATAAATTGCGCCTGAATCGATGTTCAGTAAAACAAGTATTCCGATGTATACAAAGCACCCACCGTCTCGCAACAAAACATCTGCTATCGATTGACGACCAACACGTCTGAATTTCAACGACTTGTATACGGTGAGCGCAAATATGACGGTGTCTAACAAGACCACTCCAGCCCATGCTGCACCTACATCTGTATCACTACATTAGTGTCAATATACTGAAGTGAATGATGCGCCCTACGGTGGCCCCTTTGAGATTGTTAAAAGAAGGTATTATTGATGAACACCGAGTACTCACTGATCAGATGAAAAACCTGGATTGCATCCAGTTATAGCAGGGTATATTGCAGAAGAGATGGGTTCAGGCTTCCCAGCAAATAAGTTCCACTTGGAACGTTAAGGTTCGGCCAGATATAAGGTGTGCATACCGCTCACCACTCCAAAGGATATGACAACCAAGGCTAGCATCACGAGGGACGCAAGGATCTTGCGACTACGGCCCCACAAGGCATATGTTCGTGTAATCATAATGACTTGTGCAAAGAACGTTAATATGTTGTAGAGTATTGGAAAGTTACATTGTCCGTACCTCCAATGACAATTTGGATAATGATAATGATATACTGATGAGAAGCTTGAAGAGTGTTGCATATCTTCTTCGTTGGATAGCGATAAAGTACTTCAATGATAACAGGTATGTGTCCGAAGATGCTGACATAGCGGTTGAGGAGGAAAATGATGGTCCCCCAATCGTGGTTCAGAGGAGACCAATATCCAGATATCTCCGTGCTAATTGTCAGCGCATAATCGTAGAACAATACCACTGAGGCGAGATTTCAGCTGCGGATCTGATCAACACAGGTGATAGTATGCCAACAAACCGAAGCCGACAAGCCATAGATAATAATTTGCATCTCTGCCCAATGAGTTAGGTAAAAGAGAGCAGGTCAAAATTGGTCCAACATACATGTCGAGAACGTCCGCATCTGAGAACATCTTGTTCGGAGGGCAGTTAAGCAACGCCAGCCTACTAGCGGCGAGAAATTTAAGCCTTCGAGTTCCCGACCACGTGTCATGTTGATTTGAACTGATTTATTGACCCCGTACATCATGATGCCATCAGGCGCTACCCTGCGGCTGGGGAGTCTTCTCGGTTCGATATCGATTTGAACCACATGACTCGGAGTACACTGTGAACCAATAGGTACTATTGTGAATCATTCGAGTTGGCGATTCGTGGACAGGTTCAAGGTTCAAGGTTCACGGGTGAGCAAAAAGGATACTACAGTCATCGGAATTGAAGAGCAGTGATGGCCCGGGCACTATAGATGTTGCACGGCCACATTACGGCATCAGTAGATTGTTCATGGACGTCAACAATTTAACGTTAACAATTACAGCTAATTGCAAAATTGTGGACCGCTTTCGAAAAAAGTTCAGCTGATCGGGATGATCCGGGGTTGTGGCATATTTCCAAATGCAGTGAACTGCAGATAGTATTTTATTCATGCAATCCTGGTAGACTCACAATGTAGTAAATAGAATATGATTGTGTGGGACTTGCCGTAGATAGCTACATACAGGAGAGTATTTATACTAAATCTACAAGAACACTACGACGTCATTACTGTCTAAATGACAAAACTCCGAGTCATGAATGTTTCCATTTTGATATTCAACATACAAGACGCAGAACAATATGAGTCGTTTACCTATCAACTAAGACTCTAATTCTACAGCATCGATAGTTCAAGGGCTTGTTCAGCCTGAGATTTTGAGCCTGGAGCAGTGAGCCTTGTGTTCGACGGAGTTGTTCGAGCCCATTTCTATCCTGAATTAGAAGGTGCCGCCCCGGATCATCCCGATCAACTGAACTTTTTTCGAAAGCGGTCTAAATTTTTGCAATTGGCTGTAAAGGCACCAGTCGAACCTACTAGGTTCATCAAATTGTTAACGTGATTGCTCCCGCTTCTTAGAGCTTCAGCTTGCGCCACTGGGCACTCATCCTATCTGGTTTGCGTCCAAGTATATAAGACTTCTTCAAGGCTTGCATTATCCTCTGTCGTTCAACTGCATTCAGTCAGCGAAAGTGATCCCGCATTCAGGCAGAATTTTTTGTCGTCATCTTGAAACGAACGTCGTTTGTAAAAATTTGTTCATTTGAGACCCCTTGGTGGACATCCCGAGAACCCAAGCAATAGTGAAAGATGAGAAGGATATCAGCGATCATGGGCGCCTTCAAGTTATGCGCGCCCTCCCTTCGAGTATATCGGGAACCGTGTCCAGATGGCTTTCAATACACGATGATGAGAGTTCCATTTTGTACAGTCCTAGTCGAAATGGTTGATGACAGAGAAAATAATATGTCAAGGTCATTGAACGAGCTTTCTGGCCTAGAGTAACTCGTGAAGATAGTTGTAAAGTATTAAGCTACGAATTGAACAGCGTTTTCTCGAAATTCAGTGGCCGATTGAGTCCTTTCCCAGTCTCCATTTGGCAATAGCTCTAGATCTATGTGCACCATGTAAAGGAGCGATATCGTAGCCATAAGTTAACACGTACCACCTTACGTGAGCTCGTCAAGCCTACTATCAACCGACTGCTCCGATAGATGTGAGGACCCAGGATCTGTGATAGCAGGTGCAAAGTGGATGGTAGCTATCATAGTAGTCGTGATCGGGATTGTGGACGGTCTGCTCAGCAAGATTTTCCGACCAGGCCGGCGAACGTTCAGGATTAGCCGAGTCGCACAGCAGGCGAGAAGCTATAACCGAAAAATCAGTGCTAGATAAGGGGAGAGACATGTTCTACATGTTCGTCATGACCGTCACTATCCCACGACTGAATGGCTGGAGCGAATGGCGTAAGCTACAGAACAGGGATTCCAGATAGTCAACTGACCCTACCGGACTATAGAAAATTGCACATCAGGAAACATTTGAAATCTGAGATTGAAGATATCACCGACAATAAGTGTGGAGACATCGCACAAGGCCATAGTGCCAATAATTCTGCTCCCCACAAGTGCATCAGCACTTATTTCAGCTACAGACTCTCAACCTACGCGAAATAAACTGCACCTGGAGGGACGTCCAGTAAATTTCATACTTGTATAACAAACCACTCACCATACGTTTGAATTCGAGCGATTTGTAAACTGCGAGTGCAAATATAGTCGTGTCTAACGCAACCATTCCAGCCCGTGCTAAACCATGTCTGTATGACCAACCCGCCAATGTGAATAGAATGGTCAGAAAGGGAACCGTTCAAGATCACTTCGGTGCTCACTTATTAAATAACAATCCTACCTGACATCAAATTACGCCAGGATATAGTGCGGGAACAATGTTAGACTTCCTGCAAACAAGGTACGCTGCGACTATTGAATGATTCGATCATACAGATTGTGCAGAACACCTACCGCAGTAAAAGCCGCAGTAACAACGGAGAGCCCCAAGAGAAACCCAAGGATCTTACGACCGAAGCCCCACAACGCATAAGTTTGTGTAATAATAATGACTTTTGCAAAGGAAATTGAGTAAATTTCAACGATCAGGAAGTTTGGTTCGTACCTGCTGTGTTAATTTGGACGATTATGGCCAAATAATTATGATAAACCAGCAAATGTGGCATATTTTCTCCCTCGGATTGTGGAGAAATACTTCGATGATGACGGGTATATGTCCGAAGAGGGCGACATAACAATTTAAGAAGAAAATCACATTCTCCCAATTGCATTGTTGGGGAGACCAGAATGCAGAAAGTTCCATCCGGAGCGTCAGCGCATAGTCATAGTATAAACAGCTTATGCAGAACGTTATTTGTGAATGCATTTAACAAGATATTGACGAACTGAAGTCGACAAGGGATAGATAATATTTTGCGTCTCTGCGAACAAAATCTGGGTCAAGGAAAGGCAAGATCAAAGTTCAATATGCTTACATATCGAAGGCATCTGTTTGTGATGGCATTTAGTCTGCACAGTCAATTAGAGGATACCAAATGGGGTGAACTTTGATCAAATATGGTGTCATTATTTCGTTGTTATATCAGTGTTGGGCGCATCAACACAATCGATTCTGTTGTTTTCGGCCATCGAATAACTTGTAGTTTCATATCGATGTAAAAATCAATATAAAAACTATACTCAGACAATCTTGGACCTACCTTTTTGAGTCTGAACTCACAGTGTGTAATCGATAGATACAGCTTGTTCACCTTCTCTGTATCATAATCCCATTTCTCGCCTGGATCATCCCCTAGGTTCTAGATGCATTCTTTTCCTCGTATTGGCTTTGACATCGCTCCATGAGTCCGCAAGTGTTAAAAGAAGGGCTAATTTGTTCCATGGATCACGGAGCCATAGTCATCAATAAAGTCGTTGGTCATGGAACAAATCAATCTGTAACTGACCGAATCTTGCCTCCAGGCCACGCCAGACTGAAGCAACGAGCACATTAGTCTGATACGAGCGAGAGCTGAGAACTGAGTAGCCGTTCGTATTTCGACTGTATTGGTCACGATCCTGCTCCGTCTTGACCCACCGAGTCTGAGACTCCGAGATCGATACTAATCTCACAAGAGGTCTAAATGTGGTGCAATTCCGGCTTGCCAGCGCTCGCTTACTCTAGTCTCTGCGTGGATGTAATCCCCCTCGCTGAAGTTTCAGACAAGTGGGGAAAAGGCTATGATGCTTGGATTCATCGAATATTTAGGCTATCAACGGTCTGGAATTCGGGCCGCCAGCCAATTGAAAAGTCATGTGACTTGTGGCGCACTCTGTCGTAAGGGTTGGCTCGACGTCCGAGGATCCGAGGACTCAGGAGTCCTCCTTGTCCGAGTCTGTATTCTGTTTTACCTAGTCACCATCACACAGCTGAATTTAAGTAGAGCCAAAGTGACATTCACTCCATCTCCAGTCTCTGGTCAGAATGCGATCACTCTAGAAGTTTACACGCCACATACTTAGCCTCTCCAGTTAAGTCGTCCATGTATACTCCAGCATTGGCTCTGGTGCGCAATGACCGCTGTTTTCAACAAGAACTCGATTCCAAGACGAATCAGCTCGCTTAGTCTAATCATCTGTTAACCCCGTCGGATCAGTTTGGGATATTCATGTGGTGATAGATTCGGTCACCATCTGATGTTTCATATTTTAATAGGACTTGATACTATCTTCGGGGACTGCCTGAGTGCCATTCAAGGCTCTCGCACCGATCCCACAATCTTATTCATTGCACCTCCTCACCTGCTGCGCTCTTCATCACTCTATCTGTTGTCAAATGTATAAGACTTTTGGTTTTATCTTTTACTAGGTTTCATCAGTAGTCGCCGGTCAAGTTCTATTCAAATTTCAAAGTCCTTTGGCTGTCCAGCAAGAGGAGCTACGGCGTTCCTTTTCACGAGTTTTAAACAAAAATATGCAGAGCACATCCGAGATCATTTACCCAAGTCGATGGGGGCATCATTGACGCCATCAACCACGATTAGGTTGGAAGTACTGAAACTGTTTCTCCAAGGCACCCTATCACCGGCGCGCAACCGCCAACCGGACAGCCAGTTGGCTAGATGCCATTACTATGACTTTACGAGTTCAATTTGCTTAATATCATAAATCTCTTTTCTTTATGATTCGTGATATCCAACTTTTAGAAACGTCTGCGGATTATATTATCTAGTAAATACTTGGTGTACAAATAGAACAAACATTTCATTTGCAGTATGAGCGCGAGGATATTCCCTGGTGGAGGATCGAGAGTTTTCCGGTCCTTCGAGAGGTTACTATTTTAAATCTAGGCCCGTGTGAAGTCAGAGGGACAACATAGTCATAGAACAACACGCACAAACACGTCTGAGCTCTTCCAGTTCATACTCAACTAGTTGTTCTGACACAAATGAGGGCTCTGGACCAACGATACCAGATGTGAACCAGATATCATTCCTCGTGATTGAAGTCGAAGTCGACAACGATTCACTCAGAGAGAATCTCCGAACACGGCGAACGTTCAACAACAGTCTCGTCGCAACAACAGATGAGATACTACAACTGTGTTAACGAGTGATATATATAAAGTAGAGCAGACGCACACGTTCGTTATATTTGTCATGACCCCCCGAATGAAAGGCTGAATTATACTTCGTGAGCTACAAAGCAAGAATGTTACATATTCAGCTGACCTTGCCACTCTAGAAAGAAAGGTCGCAGGTCAAAATAGGGGTTGCATTCGAGATGGGATGGTATTACCGACCATGTATGTCATGACATTGCATGACGTCGTAATGCTCATGACTCTGATGCAGACAGGCGCGTTAGCACTAGTTATCAAGTCTGCTCTCAACATACCCGAAATAAACTACACCTAGGCGGACGGTCAGCAAAAGAAGTGTTTCACATTGGTATGCCCATTCCGAACACTTACCATCTCGTAGCATAACATCTATTATCATTCTACGGCCCATTCGTCTAAGCTGGAGAGATCTGTAAACTGTGAGTGCAAATATCGTGATGTCGAACAAGACCATTCCAGCCCATGCCGCGCCCATGTCTGCATTCCTATTTTATCAGCGTGAATCTGCCAAAGTGATAGGTGCACCTTACAGTAGCTCCTGTAAAATGTTCAGGAGATAACACTGAAGATTACCTGGCACTCACTGATTACTTGATAACCCTACTTGACATCCAATTATACCAGGGTATATGGCAAAAATACCAGATTCAGACTTTCCGGCGAAGAAGCTCCACTTTCAAACATTATGTAAGATTTAATCTAGTATAATTTGTTCATGTCACTTACCATTCCAAAACATACGACGGCGAACGCGAGGATCACGAGGAACGAAAGAATCTTGCGACTACAGCCCCACAAGGCGTAGGTTCGCGTGATCATAATTACTTTTTGAAGGATATTTAGTGGTTTGTAGCACCAGGAAGCAAATTTACCCGTACCTGCTACGAATATTTGTATAAGGATGGCCAGATATCGATAATAAGTTTCAAAGATGTTACATATCTTCTCCGTTGGATGGTAAAGAAACGCTTCAGCAATGATAGGTGTGTGTCCGAAGAGGGTAACATAACGGTTCAGGAAGAAAATTGCTGTCCCCCAGTCGTGTTGCAGAGGGGACCAGAAATCAGATATCTCCATCCTGAATGTCAGCACATAGTCGTAGAATAGCACAACTGTAACAGAATTTCAGTTATGTGTGTCTGTGCCAAAAGACGACGACGAACCGAAGGCTGCGACGGATAAATAATAATTTGCATCTCTGCCGGATAAGATCTAGTAAACCAGAGTAGAGCACAGTCTGTTTGACATACATATCGGAAATAGTATCCAAGTCGCCTTGGGAGCCTTGGGTGAGCATCTGGTGCGAACGGTCAATGAAATGACAATTTCTCAACGCAAGCGAGAGAGTACTTGAGTCATTGACCGCGTTTCATGTGAAACTGAAGGTTTGATGTTCTGGCGCATCGTGATGAAAAATCTATAGTATGGGCCTCGCGCCCAAAGATCCAGGTCTGTAGATCAACATCAACACAAGCATACTGTGGAGATTACATGACATAGTAAATCCGCCCGATCGAAAAAAATTGTTCGCAAGTGAGCGCTAGTGAGCTGATACCGTCACGGTAACGAAGCCCGTAACGCCGTCATTGAAGTCATGACTTGGGCTTACAGATGTATAGATCGTTCCATACAGTACCCAGAACCATCTCTGCATGTACTACCGAGTTGATGCAATACCTAGAAGCTGCAAAATCCGAGCTAATTCACATAAGTAGTATATCCGCGCAACTACCTTCAATAGTCTGCTGCTCTCGGCATTTTACGGAACGTCATCAAAGAAGGGCCTCTTTGCTATGCGTTTACTGGTTTCAGTTCCATATATATCGAAGTTCTTGCTATCACCTCAGAAACACGGAACTTACAGGATTGCTATCACCGGTGTGTTCAGCTGCGCAATTCCGTTTCTATCTCTGTTTCAGTTTCACCATATTCTGAGTCTGGAAACTTGAAGGATGAGGCGAGATCCCCGAGTTCATCGAGTCGCCTTTAGGTAGCCATAGGACACGTATAAACTTGCAGCAAAGCGGAATGCTAGGCTATGGCTGGGTCTAGTGTAGCAAGCCTTCACTTTGTTATCGTACGGTGGACCTTGGGTTATTCAACTAACAACTCTGAGATTGCATCCATTGTTTAGAATTGCCACTTGCCCATATCCCATTAATATATTGGGCTTCAGGCTTGATCCATCTCCCGTCAGATGACCGATATTTTCTTTCTCTCCACGAATGGTCAATATTATGGGTATCCACATATTATACCATTACCATCCAGTATGTACTTAGTATAGTACTACGCAAATAGAACAAAGATAATACAGTATTACAGTACGAGCACAACGATATCGTTATCCTGAAAAACTGAGTGGGGGATCAGGTCCTCGTCGATTATTCGGCGGTAATTCTTCGATATCTAAGTAGTATCATGTAAAGTTCGGAACGTATCGTAGCCATAGGTCACAACGCACCAACACGCCCGAGCTCTTCAAGTTCATGCTCAACTGGTTGCTCTGACGTAATTGAAGGCCCCGAGCCTGGATTAACGATAGCAGATGTAAACTGGATACCATGCCTTGTCGTTGAAGCCAAAGTTGATCCACTCAGCGGGACTCTTCGAACATGGCGAACGTTCAGCATAAGTCGTGTTGCGGCAACAGACGAGAAACTACAACCGTGTTAATTTCTGCTAAATAGAAAAATAAATGAAACATACACGTTCGTTATAGGTGTCAATAACCCCCGACTGAAGGGCTGAATATGTCTCGTGAGCTAGAGAGAAATATTATGAAATAATCAGCTAACCCTGCCAACCTAGAAAGATTCTATATCAGGAAAGATTGTAAGGTTGAAGGATATCACCGACCAGATATGTCACGACATTGCACAAAGTCGTAATGCTCATTATTCTGATGCAGACATGCGTGTTAGTGCTAACTATTAATTGTAGACTCTCGACATACGCGAAATAAATTGCACCTAGGAGAACGCTCAATTAAAAAAATCTTTCATTTTGCTATACCAAACACTTACCATCTCGTAACAAAACATCTACTATCCTTCTATGGCCATCTTGTCTAAGTCTGAGCGACTTGTAAACCGTAAGTGCAAATATGATAGTATCAGACAAGACCACTCCAGCCCATGCCGCACCTAATCCTATATTACTACCTTGTCAGTGCGAATCTGCGAAAGCGAGGGGTACGCCTTACGGTGGCTCCTGAAGAATGGTTAGGAGGCATCATTAAAGATAACCTGCTAGGCTAGCACTCACTTATTAGATGGCAATCCCAGTTGACATCCAATTATACCAGGGTATAGTGCAGAACTACTAGGTTCAGATTTACCGGCAAGCAAGCTCCACTTGGAACGGTAAGAAACGTTTGATCAAGTCTAAAATGGCACGCCACTCACCATTCCAAAACCTATGACGACAATACCAACCATCACGAGGAACGAAAGGATCTTGCGGCTACAGCCCCACAAGGCGTAGGTTCGTGTAACCATGATGACTATTGAGAGGATATTAAATGGTTGGTAGTATCAAGAAGATTCATGATCCATACCTCCTATAATCAATTGAATAATAACAGCTAGATACCAATGGTAATGTTGCAAAACGTGACATATGTTCTCCGTTGGATGGTGAAGAAACATTTCAACGATGACAGGTATGTGTCCGAAGAGGGAGACATAACGGTTCAAGAGAAAAATGGCCGTCCCCCAGTCGCACTGCAGAGGAGTCCAGAATCCAGATATCTCCATCCCGAACGTCAGCGCATAATCGTAGAACAATACGACTGAAGTGGAATTCAGCTAAGAGTGTCTTTAGCACAAAATCTCGACGAACCGAAGCCAACGAGTGATAGATAATAAGTTGCATTTCTGCCAGGTGATAGGGTTTAGGTGGAAGAGAGTAGAGTGAACTTCATCCCACATACATATCGGAGGAATCCCCTTGTGAGAGCATCTAGTTCGAATAGTGAATAAGGCAGTGGTGGCGAGCTCCGAGAGAGCCTCGTCCGGGAATTCTTGACCACGTTTCATGTGAAATTGGATGAGTTCGAAGTTCTCTCGGCACCTCGCGATAATGCGGCTGTAGAGTGTCTCAAATGAGGTTTCGTCTAGTCTTCATTTGAATCAATATCAATATATGTATATTATGCATAATATACGTACCGGTGGCATTGGATATCTGAAATTTGTGTACAACAACATTCGACTTCTACAAATGTTCACAGACGAACCCAAGGATACGATGACAGACTTCATCCGCAAATCGGGCCAAGTATCGAAGTCATAACATAAAGGCGGATTGATCATTGATGACGCATTAGACCATGGCCGCCGGATCACCGCTGGATGATATACTGGTATCAATCCAACAAGGTGCCAACTTGAAAAATATGAGCGGAATTGCAACTGCGTTACCTCGCTGTCCTAAGTATTTTCCGAGTAGATTGTAGCAGATCTTAGCTACGCGCCTACGGTCCATTTAGCTTCTATTCCTTGACTCTTTCTGTCGAAGTCACAAGGGCGCCTCGGCACCAAATTCCCATTGTCGATGCCCTCGCGTTGGCGGCTTTGAAATAATTTGATGCCGATTCAATCTCCGCTTCATCATGAGGCCTGGCGAAAAAGAGGCAGGAATTTAGAGCTCATTGAGTAGCCTTTTGGCAGACAAGTAGAAACCTCCAGCGAAGAATGTTATGAGTGGCTGGATCTGCGAGCCACTTGACGACAGTGCGTCAACTTGAACATGTGGCACACCGCGACCACGATACAAGGCTACAGTTGAACTCAGGTCAACTCATGGTTTAACACAGTTGCACTCGTTCTTTCTTAGTCTCCCGTAGGCAGACCTATAAATTCGTGTCTCGTTGATAGTTGATAGGGCTACACTAATATAAGGTCTGCTTTCACAGGCGCCCGTTACACCATGGAACCCTAATTTATCGCCTTTTACGCCGAGTCTGTCGATAGGGCACTTTGTTTTCAATGTATAACAGGTCCAGGATACCATCTACTTCCGTTGACAGCCCTAGAAGTTTTCCCTTAGGCAATATTACCTCTCTGAGTCCCTCCATTCCTTCGAGCTACTCCCCGCTACATAAATCTACATATGCATTCTACCTGGGATCCCATCTCCTCACACTAGCACCCATCAGACATCTGGGCCGAATGCATACTCAGGCTTGAAATGCGCAAGCGTGTTGGGAAAGAAAATTTAGCACCTGCTTGTCTTTCCATTGGCAATGCCAACCCCTGAACTCTGAAGAAGTGAAATACACGGCTCGAAAATCCGTGAATGAGAAACTATTGTTTCTGTTGTCCCCAGGTATATGAATGAGATTGCGTTGAGGCTTTGCATTATTTTCTGTCGTTGATCGCCAGTGATGTTCCTCTTTTATCCTATGTAGTCTCTCTCTGATTCTTGGGGTGTCTGCTAATGGTATATGATCAAATTGTACGACGACGACGTTTTTCCAAGACCTAGATCAAGACGAGAAAACAATCTTGTCCGCCGGCGAGGTCATTATTGCCCAGATCGAAGGTGGCGGAAAAACTCAAAACGTGCCTTTAAATTTGCGATCACTGGCGGTACGCGGATAACGGACAGGATGAAGAGGTTGGAAACGTTAAAATCAACCCCTTGCTGAACCACTTATCACGAGGGGGCAATGATCATAGTTTTATGAGAACAATCCTAAACCGTTTATCATCATTATTTTCGAGGAAATGTGATGATTCGCCGCTCCTCCAGACAGCTATGCTTTTATGTATAATCCTTGTGGAATAAGTTACTTAGTCCGTGCTCTACCAAAGTCCAAGATTACAAACGCTCATATTCCGCAATGTCGCTCATTTCACTTCACCAAATAAAATTAACGTAATAAATCAAACCTCTAGGTCTGGAGAAAGGCTCTCTCGCCTGAAGTGACTAGTAAAGACATTTATACAAACATTACAGTATGAACACACCAATTTTCTTAACAATCATTCTGCCGATCGAATCCAGTTGCTGGTTGCCGGGTTGGCAACAGTTCGAAGTCTACGTGCAGCATGTTGAGGAGCAATGCAATATCCATAAGATAACACGCACCATTTTTCTTAGGCTCTTCAACCTCATTATCGGCCGGTTGCTCTCGTAGATACGAGCACTCTGGATCAGCGATGGTAGGTGTGAACCGGATGGTGGAAGCAAGGCTCATGGGCATTATGGTTTGGACCCAGACTTTTTGATCATGAAGGCGAACGTTCAACATCAGTCTTGCGGCGGCAACGGATGAAAATCTATCACCGCATAAACGAGTGCTAGATGTTGAAGGAAGAAAGAAGCCGCACATGTTCGTCAGAGTCATCGTTATCCCACGACTGAATGGCTAGTTTGAATTTTGTGAGCTGTGGAACAGGACTCTCAGATGGTTAACTGACCCTGCCAAACTACAGGAAACTGCGCATCAGGAGTCGGTCTGGATCAGATATTGAAAGATTTACTGACACTGATTGACAAGACATTGGACAAGGCTGTAGTGCCAATAATTCTGATCCCGACGAGTAAATTAGCAGATATTTCAACACCACATTCTCAACCTACGCGAAATACATTGCGCCTTGGGCGATGTTCAGCGACGGAGGTTTTCACGTCTGTATAACAAACACTCACCATCTCGTAACAAAACATTTACTATCGATTGACGGCCATTGCGTTCGAATTGGAGCGATTTATAAACCGTGAGTACAAATATGGTAGCGTCAATCAAGACCAGTCCAGCCCATGCTACAGCCATATTTGCATTACTACCCAGTTAATGTGAATTTAAAACCGTTAAAGACCATTATAAAAATTTTATACTCACTGGTTAGTTGACAAACCTATCTGGCATCCGACTACACCAGGGTACAGTCCGGACACGGTAGGGTTAGACTTCCCGAACAAGTTCCACTTCAGTGAATGAGACGTTGAGAAGATTTTAAAATCTAAAGATAACTGTGATCACTCACCGCACTAAAGGCCGCAACAACAATAACGAGCCCCAGAAGAGATCCAAGGATCTTACGACTAGAGCCCCACAACGCATAAGTTCGTGTAATCATAATTGCTAAAGAAAGTGAGTCGTTTGCAACGGTTAGGAAGTTTGCCCTGTACCTCCAGTGTTAATTTGGATAATCATGGCTAAATAATTATGATAAACCAGCAAATTGTGGCATACTTTCTCCCTCGGGTGGTGAAGGAACATTTCAGCGATGGCAGGTATATGTCCGAAGAGGGAGACATAACGATTGATGAAGAAAATTACACTCCCCCAATTGTATCGTCTGGGAGACCAAAATGTGGAAATCTCCAACCCGAACGTCAATGCATAGTCGTAGTATAATATAGCTGATTTATCGGATGTTAGTTGTGAGCGTCTTAACAAGATGTTGACGAACTGAAGCTGATGAGTGATAAATAATATCTCGCGTCTCTGCCGAATAGAATCTAGTCAAGGACTGTAGCAAAATTCGCCCAACGCACTTACATATCCGTAGCATCTGCTTGTGAGAGCATTTGGACCGTACAGTCGATTGACTCGGATTGAGGGAACACCAGCGAGATGGGGGGGATGATCAAGTTATGGTATCATCGTTCAGTTATTATATTGATATCGCTGATGAGCGCATCAGCAAAGTCGAGCTGACAACTGACTAAAATGTATATAAGTAACGTTATGCTTGAATCGCTTGTAGTATCGGTCGGCAATTTTGCAGGTGCCTTTTTTTCAGTCAGAACTTTTAGTAAAGGTGACAATTCATTTCCTACAGCTTGCTCACGGACAACGACAAACAAAGATAATCATAGCCCTGACTTTCCTATTTCCCCATCGCCGTTGTCTTTCGCATTGGCCTCTTGCGTCGTCCGGTAAGTCTTACCATTTGTAATCTTGTCCTCAACATAGCTTCATCTGCGAGTTTAGTGTTACAATAAGGCCTATCCAGTTCCGTTGATCACGGACTATGATCGTCACTCGAATCGCCGAAACAACTCTGTAACTGAAGTAACTTCGCCTCTAGTGCAGCAGTCTAATCCAAGCAAGACCTGGATAGCAGACCCGCCCAAGTAGTCTCAAATTCCAATATTTGGTCCTATTGGATACAGTCATGCTCTTAACGGACAGGTAAATGCCAACATTTGTATTGATGTTCTCCCCCCCAGACGCTTCCAACAACTCCAGGCCCGGTCTATCTAAGCTGCGTTGACCAGTGCAGTGCGAGTTCTTGTTGGGGCCGTCGCTCTCGCTCCCGCAGTTCCTACTCACTGCACCACCCACCATCCTCTGCCCTTTCCAGCCACCACTGTGTCGCTCTATGCATAGATGGAAGGAATTACTCTTGGAGTCGACATCGATGTCGGTGTCATCGTCAGGGACACTGTCCCTCCAGTATTTTGAGCAATTTTAGTCGTATGCTCTAGCATCATGTTTGCTGCGCAATAACTGCTGCCCTCGGATCCAATGTTTTAACGTGAATCAGCTCTCGTGGTGTGACCATCACTATTGAAGTACTGTATAAATCCGGGCCCCGGGGTCAGGATGGGGATACTGTCGTCGGCGATTGGGTTCAGTTTACGACATACTATTTCACAATTCAATAGCACACCGCTATCAGGATAGACTTACACATGCTTGATACATCAGCTCTCGGTGACGAACCATTCAAAATATTTGCGCTGGGTGCATGTGACTTGTGCCCCGGGCATTGACGGTTAATCTTTAGGTTACCGGCATACCGGCGCACGGTGCTATCAGTTACTATCGCGAACTCCCGTCTGTCCAATTCAGTCTGTTTCCAGGTACTTTTCTGTCTAGAAGGAAGTCTGATTTGTACGTATACAACGACACTGTATGTTCACCCCGTTCTAAAACAGAAAGGAAAAAGACGTGTACGACACGTTTGCGACCTGATACCATCACCACAACGACTCATTGTACGAGCTCGATTCACATAATATTTCTTTCGTTATGTAAGAACAGTGATAATTCACTCTTCGAATCTGGGTGAAGTCCGCATATATTGTTGTCAATTAACTACTTGGCACGCAAGTAGAGTATTCAAAAGGCTCAAACATATAATAATCAGCTATTTCCGAGTTACCATAGTCAATCTCCTCCTCAAAAAGTAAGTGGACGGTTGATTAATTGGTGGATCGGCAAGCGCTCGCCTTTCTCTCGAATGGTAACGGCTCGAGAACTAAACGACTTGATTCAGAGGGATATCATGGGCGTAGGATAACACACACCATTCGGTTTGGGCTCCAAATGACGCTCTTCCTCAAATGGTTCTTCTGGCAAACACGAGAGCTCGGGTTCAATGATAGCGGATGTAAACTGGATATTGTTCCCAAAAGTAGTCGAAGTTGACAATCCACCGTCCAGCCCGACTTTCTGAGCATGACGAATGTTCAGCATAAGTCGTCCTGCACAAACAGACGAAAAACTAGTACAGCCACGTTAACGATTGCTGGACGGAAATTTAGATGAAACGCACCAATTCGTTATGATTGTCAGGTTCCCGCGACTGAATTCCTGAAAGTATACCTTGTGAGCTACAGCGTACGAGTCTTGGACATTCAACAGACCCTCAAAAACTATAATAAATCCCACATCAGGAAACAATTTGGATGCAAGACTGAAGGATATCACCGACCATGAATGTGAAGACGTTGCACAAGCCTGCAGTGCCAATTACCCTGATCCCGACAAATTTGTTAGTAATAATTCGTCCCCCAGACTCTCAACGTACGCAAAGTAAATGACACCTGCCAGTGGAGTGACGTTCAGTAAGTCGGGTATGTTACACTTGTGTACAACACACTCACCGTCCCGGAATAAAATATCTGCTAGCGATCGACGACCAATACGTTTGGATTCGAGTGATTTGTAAACTGTGAGCGCAAAAATAATCGTGTCGAACAAGACCATTCCACCCCATGCTGCACCTATGTCTGTATCACCACTTGATCAGTGTGAATCTACCCAAGTGACAAGTGCGCCTTACAGTAGGCCCTTTAGAACGGTTATGAAATAATGTTACAGATTAAAGATTACCTAGCACTCACCGGTTAGGTGATAACGATGACTGACACCCGATTATACCTGAGTATAGTGCAAAAATGATGGGTTCAGAATGCTTGGCAAAGAGGGCCCACTTGAAACGTGGAGAAGATTAGATCAAATAAAAGATGTCCAAGGTACTCACTACTCCAAAAGATACGACGGCAGCGCTGAGCATTACCAGAAACAAGAGGATTTTGCGACTACAGCCCCACAAGGCATAGGTTCGCGTAATCATAATAACTTTTCAAAGGATATTGAATGGTTTACGGTGACGGGGAGCTATATATTCCTCACCTCCTATGATAATTTGGATAATGACGGCCATATATTGATGATAATGCAGAAGAGTACGGCATATTTTCTCGGTTGGGTTGTGAAGAAACATCTCGGCAACGACAATTAGATGTCCGAAGAAGGAGAGATAGCGATTCAAAAGGAAACTGGCTGTCCCCAAGTCGCGTTGTGTGGGAGACCAAAAACCAGATATCTCCGACCCGAATGTGAGTATATAGTCATAGAATAATACAACTGAAGCGAAAATTCAGTCACCGTGAGTGTCTGGCAAAATATATTCACGAACCAAAGCCAATGAGCGACAGATAAGGATTTGTGTCTCTGTATGATAGGATTTAAGTAAAAGAGAGGTAAAGTTCATCCAACTTGACCATACATGATATCGAAAGCATCTGCTTGTGAGAGCATTTAATCGAAGTGGTTTTGTAGCAACGCCAGCGAGAAGGCTCTTTATTCATCGAGTCCTTCACTACTGTGATGTTTCATGTTAAATCCCCGGGGCCTGTAGTCAACTCGCATTCAAAAGACGCCACCTGATCCACTGATGTCCCTTTGGGCTCGTTGGCACGTTATGATGAGCGCATCATCTCCATCTCTAAGAACTCCTCGTTTGATACTGAATATCACCAAAGGTAGATGATGTTAAAAGTATCTCTTCAGATGACGCTAGAGCTGACGCGCAACTGACCATCTGGCCAATATCACCGCCGTCTGCATACTGTTGAAATCGCTCACACTCGATGTCGTATCTAGGTTCAAGTTCGAACAATGATGTGTATTTTATTTTAAATACTCGTAGTTACAGTCTTGTAACTTACGGTTTCGTCCACATCAATGATCCTATGTTTCAACACATACTAACAGAACCAAGAATAATAGATCAAGTTCTCGAAATGTACAGGAGCGAAACAAAGAGTCGTACACCGAGTATTACTAACTCTATGAGCAATGTTACGTCCGAGTAAGCAAGAGTATCACGGGTCTGAGACGTGAGTGCTGAGTAGGATGAATTAAAGGGATTTCTTGTCTCTGCACATCGTGATTATTGATGATAATCCGAACCTGGCGCCTCAGAGCGTTTCGAATGGACCCTCATTTCAATCTTAGTCAAGAATTAGTAGCCTAGTATTAACATATATTGTTAGGAGGACGTGTGGGGTCAGCAACCACGTGCATTTCTTTCTCCCATACCGCCAACTTCAAGTTCTCAGCCTGCCCGCAGCACAGGCCGATTACGCATTCGTTCATTTCCCCACCACTCTTCCCACCCTACCGACAGCAGCACGGGATTCGGAGAGAACCTGCTCCCATGTGGCACGGGCCAAGGTTTCAAACACTCACCTCTGGATCCCACCCACCCTGCCCTAGTGAGCATCCCGCCCCTCCCTATCGCTACTCACTTCGGAACTCCAGGGCCTCTCTCGATTCGGTCTTCCCCCAACTTCTATTGCACCTCAAACATTCTTTGGTTCACTTCACACTACGCCTCCCCCTACCAGTTGTAATTACACACCGTCTGTCAGCGTCCATTCTCGAATTCAATTCCATTTCTGTGCAAACTAATCTACTACGCGTGAACCGCAGATCGTACGAAGATGATACGGGCTCCCTCACAGGCAGACATCATAGATTCACAACTTTCGTCGAAACTGGCCCTACTCAACAATCACACAGTACAACCTTGGAGATTTCACCTTGCGACGAGTCCACCGCTCACTCCCTCCATGAACCAGAAAGCATTCTTCAGGACGAATGAGACGGAAGTGGACATGCGGATGCCTATTACTTTAGCCATCTCCTTGCGTTCTACTTTCGCCTGCTAGCACGACTAATTTCCAGATATCCCAACTTATTACTGGTGCGCTCGGTTTGAATAAGCTTGGACAGTTGGACTCCGTTCTGGAACTCACCTCAGATCCGTCAACTTCGACGAGATTGATAATTCGTTCTTTTTGTCTTTATCTTCGTATCGAGCACTTACGCAGCGAATCCCAGGTTACCTCAAGGCTCATTCTTGTGTATTCAGCAATACATTTATTGCGTAACCCAGGAATTACAGCGTGTTGGAGAAAGATATGCTGGCGACGGCTTTGCCAATATCAACAGAGGTGTTCCAGTTAAATCTGAAGGATCGAGAGTTACGATACTAGTTGCTTCTGTTCAACTTAAAAATCCTTGGTGACAAGGTAATCGATTCACTATCTTCGTTGTTTTGGTTGTCGTCATAGAAGCACCTGCCGGAGCGGTGTTATCTGCAACTCAGCGTATAAGTAGGAGTGTTTTGGTCTGCTGAGACAGCATAGATAATGGCCGATGTCTACGACTGTTGAAAGACACCGGCCGGGACTTGGGCCTCTCTTATCAGGTGTCAGGGTTCAAACGTTCACATGCGAGTTCCTACTCAATGGTTTTTTTTCTGCCTTAGTCACGTCGCTCGTTGCATATCATCGATCATCAGCTCTGGACAGGATCAAGACGAAGACTTCAGGATTTTATGCCTCGCTGCCAATGTTTTATTTGACGATATTTAAATCTCTCCAGGTCTCTGGTAGTAAACATATCTTTGGTGGCGCTTTGTTCGAATAAGCTTAGAGCTCAATATTTCAACCTGGCCGTCAACCCGGACGACGTCAATACCTCTTTCTGTTTGTCCCCTTTGCTTGGTTACTATCACGCAGCGAATCTCAGGGAACATCAAGGCTCTTTCAAGTTCTCCCATCTTTCAGAACCAATTTGTCATGTCGGTCCAGGACTACATCGTGCTGGAGAAGAAAGGTGTGCTCTCGACGGCCAAGATCAACGGAGGTGTTGAGTCACTTTCCGTTAGATCCAAAGGACCGAGCGATGGTAGAATATTTTCTCTATGATCCTTGATGATAAGGTCTTAGGTGAATGATTCGCTGCCATCATAGAAACAGCTGCCAGCGTGGGCTCATGAACTCAGCGCATAAGTAAAATTGATTGGCCTGCCGAAACAGCATACAATCATTCCAGATAATGGCCGCTTACTGGCGGCTTGTGCCTGTTTTCATGATCGGTGAAAGGAACAAGGCTCAGGGTCAGAGAATGCGAATAGTTGGGCTGCCTGGCCTCAGTCACGTCGCTTGTTTCAATTCACCGGGTCAATTACAATTACATGCTATGTGAAGACCATATTGAAATGGCTTCGAAAGCCTCTTCGTAGACCTAAAGTAATCAGTGGAGAAAGTGTGGGAGGATGCATAATAACAATTTCTTGAAAGCCTAAGCGGTGAATCGAATCCTAGGTGGTTCTCCAAGTGGCGACAGTTCAAGATCTAGTGCATGCACCGTGTAGAGGAGCGGTATCGTAACCATAAGAAAACACGCACCACCTTGCCTGTGTTCTTCAATCTCATTTGCAGCTTGTCGCTCCGGTGGATATGAGGACTCTGGATCAGCAATAGCAGGTGCGAACCGGATGGAGGGCATGGTAGTAGCATTCGCGGTCGGCGTTGATGATGAATCATGCACCAGGACGGTCTGACCGCGCCGGCGAATGTTTAACATCAGTCGTGTCGCGCCAACGGATGAAAAACTAACACGATGTTAACGAATCATAGATGAAAAAATAGACTAGACTTACGCATTCATTATAGGTGTCATTATTCCAGAAGTGAAGGGCTGGAATATATCTCGTAAGATGCGGAGCAAGATTGTCAAGTTGTCAGCTTACCCTGCCAACCTAAATGTATTGTCAATTTCTACGTCAGGATACTATCGTACCTGAAATTGGGAGATATCACTGACCATGTATGTCAGGACGTTGCACGATGTCGTAAGGCTCATAACTCTAACGCAGACAAGTGTGTTAGAACTAATTATCAAGTCCAGACCTTCAACATACGCAAAATAGACTGCGCCTGTGGGGCGTTCAGTAAAAGACGTGTTTCATATCAATAAACCACACACTCACCATCTCGTAACAGAACATCTACTAGCCTTCTTTGGCCCCTTTGTTTAAGCTTGAGTGACTTGTAGATGGTGAGTGCAAAGATGGTGGAGTCGAACAAAACCATTCCAGCCCATGCCTCGCCAACGCCTGTATTATTAACAATCTGATCAGGCACGTCTGCTGGGGCGATAGAGTAAACCTCACGATGGCCCCTTAAGAATTGTTAGGAGGCAACATTGAAAATTAGCAGGCACTCACTGATTAGATGACAATCCCATATAGTATCCAATCATACCAGGGTATACCACAGAAATAGGGGGTTCGGATGTTCCAGAGAACAAGGTCCACTAGAAACGTTAAGGAAGATTGAATAAAATATATGATGTGCATGCGACTCACCGCTCCAAATGCCAAGACAGCAGCGGAGAGCATCATCAGAAACAAAAGGATCTTGCGGCTACAGCCCCATAAAGCATAGGTTCGTGTGATCATAATGACTTTTTCAAACGATGTTGAATATTTTGCGGTATGAGGAAGCTCATTGGTACGTACCTCCTATGATGATTTGGATAACGATGGACAGATACTGGTGATAACTTTGAAAAGTGTGACATATCGTCTCCGGGAATCCGGGGAAGAAAATTTCGGCGATGATAGGTATGTGTCCGAGGATGGTGACGTACCGGTTCAGGAGAAATATGGTAGTCCCCCAGCCGAATTGCATGGGAGACCAAAACCCATATATCTCCCTTCTAAATGTCAGCACGTAGTCGTAGCACAATAAAACTGAAGCGAGATTTCAGCGGCGAGTATCTTTTAATAGAAAATATTGGCGAACCAAAGCCAGCAATCCATACATAATAATTTGCTTCTCTGTCATATGCAGTGTGATTAAGTAAAATAGAAAAGAATAAAGCTCGTAAAACGTACATATCGAAGGCATCCGTTTGCGAGAGCATCTGGTTCGAACGGTCGACTGGGCAATGTCAGCGGAAGAGTCCCCGAGGCGTCCTTAAGTCCTTGACTAAGTTTCATGTCATATTGAACGGATCTGTTGTTGTCTCGGCACACCGTGATGAGGCATCACAAAATTGAACAAAGATACCACCGCACAAAGTATCGAATGTCTTTTCTGTTTGATACTGATCCGAATCAATGTCAATTAGGAGCTTGTGCATATTGCGGAACATGATACCATTTTAAAATTCGAGACCATCTAGTCGCCTTTGAGTTGGGCTCCGGTAGAAACCTTCTTGATCAATGAACTTGAAGCAGAGAGTAGAAAGTGTGACATGTGTCCACGCATGTCACTGGATTTACCATGCGAGTCAACGTCAACCAAGACCTATCACTATGCGAAGCCGCAGCTGAACGTTGAAAGTTGAACGATAAACGTCGAACTCGGAGCAAGTTCATTCAACATTGAACAAGATTGCACCGGTGCCTGGGAAAGCCGCACGACTACTAGGGACCTTCCGTTTTCAGATGGCACTTGCCGCCATTGAACGCATGGAATGCAAAATGATGTGCCGCCCTTACGAAACACGCAGCATGTCAAATCACATTGATCCAGGCACGCCGTCAACAACGGAGGGTGTTATGGGCAGCGCTCATCTACAGTGGCGTAGTTTGAGATACTAGAGAGGATTGTTGATATATTGTCAGTGTAGTGCTGGATCTTCTGCCATCATTAGAAGAAGCCGTAACCTTTGTTGAGCATTTGCGGACTTGGAA
This sequence comes from Sarcodon aspratus, assembly GCA_003313825.1. Lineage (NCBI taxonomy): Eukaryota > Fungi > Basidiomycota > Agaricomycetes > Thelephorales > Thelephoraceae > Sarcodon > Sarcodon aspratus. The sequence goes on from QLOR01001535.1 coordinate 43,631, forward strand.
CCATAGCCTATATCAGGCTTGTGAGTGATCTACAGGTGCGCTTCAAAGTTCAAACAGGGAATTTTTATATTTTTCAGGCATTTCGGGATCCAGGACGACAAGACCTTGAGGCCTTGTCACTGTGGTTCATGGGCGCAGCGCTCCCTCGGTTACCTGCTTATCATTCCGCAACGACTACAAGCACTAGTATTTCTCTAGCACCTACAGGAAACCTTCTCTGGTGCCAGTCACGTAGCACACGAAACCTGCGCAGTTAGTCGATGATATTTCTGAGACATGGGACGCAGTGACTGTGTGCGTCACTGCGTCACCCTGAAAGGCTGAACCTGGCCTTTACGAGGCTTTTATTTCCGCAGCGACAAGAAGAGGGACAGTGTCCAACAAGGGTGTGTAACATTATCCTTTTCTTTATCATTTCTTTTAAATCCTTGATGATTCCCCTTAGCTAACAAAGAACCCGTCTTTTTTGTACACTTTAGCGAAAAGCACAACATTGGAAGTATCGATACAACGGGTTCCTGATCGAAACTCAGGCTGCAGATCGTAACTTCTCCGGTTCGGGATCTAAATGCATCATGTAGAAGAGAGAAATATGCGTACAAGACAGGACAAACATACCAATGTGCCGGAGGACTACAAGCTCATGCTCAAGTAGCTGATCTGGCATAAATGTGGACCCCGGATTAAGAATAGCAGTTGTAAACTGAACACCCTGCCTCGTGCTTGAAGTCGCCATTGATTCACTTAGGGACGCAGTCCGAACACGGCGAATATTCAACATTAGTCGTGTCGCGGCAACAGATGAAAGACTACAACCTCGTTAACGAGTGTTAGATGAAAAAAAAATAAACGAGACGCACGCGTTCGTCATAGGTGTCATTACCCCACGAGTGAAGGGCTGGATCATATTTCGTGAGCTACAGAGTAGCAATATTAGATAGTCAACTGACCTTGCCAACCTTAAAGTATTGAATGTCAGAAAAACGATTTATATCCGAGATTAATGAATATCACAGACCATGTATGTTAGGGCATTGCATAAGGTCGTAATACTCATGACTCTATTGTCAACAAGTGTGTTAGTATTAGTTTCAAACTCCCGACGCTTGACGTACGCGAAATAAACTGAACCTGGAAGGACAATCAATAAAATAAATGTTTCACATTTGCATGTCAAACACTCACCATCTCGTAACAAAACATCAACTATCGTTCTTTCGCCCATTCGTCTAAGTTTGAGCGATTTGTAAACGGTGAGTGCAAATATGGTGAAGTCGAATAAGACCACTCCAATCCATGCTCCCCCCATGTCTGCATTATGAAGTCATCAATACGAATCTCTTGAAACGACAAGTACGCCCTACGGTAGCTCCTTTAAAACAGTTAGAAAGAAACATCGGAGAATTGCTTGACACTCACTGATCGGTTGATAATCCAAATTGACATCCGACTACGCCAGTATATGGCTTGGAAACAGTAGTATCAGACTTCCCGGCAAATAAGCTCCACTTCGAATGTTGAGCAAAATTCGATCATATCAGGCGTGTATACTACTTACTCCTCCAAAAGCTAAGACAACAGCAACAAATATCACGAGGAACGCAAGGATCTTGCGACTAGAGCCCCATAAGGCATAAGTTCTTGTTATCATGATAACTTTGGGAAAGGACATTTAATGATTGATAATGGTTAGGAGGCTTATTGATCCGCACCTCCTACGAGAATTTGGACAACAACGGCTAGATATTGATGATAATCTTGCAAAACGTGGCACACATCGTCCGTCTGATGTTGAAGAAACATCTCAACGATCACAGGTACGTGTCCGAAGAGGGCGACATAGCGATTCAGAAGGAAAAAGACTGTCCCCCAGTTGAATTGTAAGGGTGACCAAAATCTGGATATCTCCATCCCCAAGGTCAGCAGATAGTCGTAGCACAATACAGCTAGTGCAGGGTCAACTGTGAACGTCTTCAACAAGAGATATTGACGAACTGAAGCCAACAAGTGCTAAATAATAGTTTGCGTTTCTGTCAAACCAATTTGAATGAAAGAATCTTAGTAAAGTTACGCAGAGCACTTACATATCAGTAAAATCCGCATGTGTGAGCGCAAGGTTCGAGGGATCGACTAGGAGACGCCAGCGAGAAAGGCCGTGACCTAGTTGCATATTCAATGGAACAGGTCTGTTGTCTCGGTATGATCACTTGTGGTCCAACGGTCGCTTTAAAAAGAAAAAAGATCATAGGCAGCTCAAGGACTGCACCTAAGATCGTCAGAACTCCCAAACATACCTAAATGTACCGTATCCCACCCTCTGCCCCTCGATTCGCTGCGGTGAAATACTATGGGACGAAACTAGAACAGTTGCAAAGACAGCTCAAGAAGGACTTCTCCAAAGGCCCGGGGGTCACCGGATTCATTTATTGTTACGTCTGAGCGCTGATCACAACGTGGTCGACAACGGACGGAAGTAGGTAGTTGTTCCCTCCAGTAACATGCCGAATTCCATCTCCGCACAGAACTAGTGAAAGTCAGAGATTTATCGATACCCATTCCGAACGGTGTTTGAAACGCTAAGCGACGATCATGATGGGAGACGTAGTATTGACGCCTTCGGGTGGTAAATATGCGAACACTCCTCCTGGAGAGATTATTCCGTTATCTCGTAGTAGCAAACATGTCACCAATTTCCCCAGGCTAGCCTCCTTCCCACCCATTCCGTCGCCTTGGTGGTGCTCAGATACTGGGAGATCCGGAGCGAAGCGAGCTACATCATCAAGGCAAAAGTTCCAGTGTAAACAAGACATGTAGACCGTTTCACGCAGTTCACAGCCCTGTACAGTATCAATGTATCACTATTCATCCAACATGAATGAAAACAAGATCAGAGAAGACTCATCAAGCCAAGATGACCATTTCTGGCTACACTTACTAGTACACTACTATAGCGGCCTCAGTAAGCCACTTCGGAATGTACCAAAACGACAGTATGCACATCATGATGGGCCATCACCACAGATCGGATGTCGCTGCCGCAGACCGTTTCGAAAGAGACCTCGGTACCAATATATCGAAACGTTGCGGACAATGACTTATGTAAGTACTACTAGTACTTACATGATACCAACCTCATGAGATTCGACGCGCTGGCCAGACCCGGTCCACCTGTTCTTTAAGTATAACTTCGACTTGCGCGCACATCCTTTTCACTCTGTTCTCATTTAGGCATATTGGACTTCCTTGATATATGCTCAGGTATCTTCTGCCATTGGTCGCTGATCCCTAGTACTAACACTTTGCCTTTCTCGGATTCTCGGGCTGTCCTGTCGCGTGCAGAAGAGCCTATATGAACTTGAAAATGTTTGAATGATGATGACTCTCAGATGGCAGCGTGCTGATACATAGTAGTCGCGTTGGCATTGTTATGAAACCAAGTCAACGTCAACATCGGTAAAGTGATATTACGATATTATTGTGATGATTGATCATGGGATAATCAATGTCCTGACCTCAACTAGTTTTCGTTACAGAATGAAAATGATGCATTGTGTCCACTGAGAAGTGCTTCGCCTGAATCTGTCAGGAATTTTTAACGTATTACAGTATGATCGCAACTACGTTTTCCTCAAAATCAACTGGTACTAGGTTGAATCCTGGCTGATTCTCTCGCTGGCAACAGTTCGATATCTAGAAGGGGGTCATTTAGAAAGACATCACAACCACAAGATAACGGGCACCATCGTGCCTAAGTTCACCCTCAGCTCGCTGCTCTTGTAGAAATGAAGACTCTGGATCAGCAACAGCAGACGCAAAATTGATGTGAGTAGATCCCTGGGTCGAAGTACTTATGGGTGATAGTGATCCATTTAACCAGATGTCCTGGTCATGACGAATATTCAGCATCAGTCGCGTTGCAGCAACAGAAGCAAACCTACATCCACGTTAAAAATGCTAAAGGTGAAAACACTCGAGACGTACGCGTTCGCTATATTCGTCATTACCCCACGGGTGAATGGCTAGAATGTATCTCGTGAGCTACAGAGCAATGGTCGCGGATGGTCAACTGACCCGGCCAAGCTATAATAATTACAAGTCAGGAAGCGGTTTGTATCAGAGGTCGAAGGATATCACCAACAATGTATGTGAGGACATTGCACAACGTTATAAAGCTCATGACTCTAATGCCGTCAAGTGCGTTAGCACTAACTCAAACTCCAGAATCTTCACCTACGCGAAGTACACTGCACCTACAGCGACGGTCAGCAAATGGAAGTATCTCACATCGGTATGCCCCGGGGCACTCACCATCTCGTAATAAAACATATACTACAGATCGGCAGCCTATACGTTCGAGTTTAAGCGATTTGTAAAGCGTGAGCGCAAATATAGTGGAGTCAAACAAGACCATTCCACTTCATGCCGCGCCCATGTCTGCATTATTAGTTCATGGGTACGAATATGTTGAAGCGATATGGCTTACAATGGCTCCTTTAGAAAGATTAGAGGGAAACATTGAAGATTGTTTTCATAGCACTCACTGGTCGGATGATAACCCCAATTGACATCCAATTACACCAGGATATATCCCAGAAACAGAACCGTCAGATTTCCCTGCAGATAAGCTCCACTTCTAACATTGAGGACCGTTATAACAAATATAACGCGTCCTTTTCACTTACCGCTCCAAAGGCAATAACCCCCGCAGCAAGTATTGCGAGAAGCGCAAGAATCTTGCTATTAGAGCCCCACAAGGCATAGGTTCGTGCGATCATAATGACTTTGCAAAAGAGATTTAATGAATTCCGGTGTCAAAAAATCAATTACTGCGTACCTCCCGCAATAATTTGGACCACGATAGCCAAATACTGATGATAAACTTGCAACTTGCGGCAGAACTTGTCCGTCGGATGTTGAAAGAACACTTCAACGATGATAGGTACGTGTCCAAAAATTGTAAAGTATCGGTTCAAGAAGAAAATTGCACTACCCCCATTATGTCGCAGGGGAGACCAGAACCGTGAAACCTCCATCTCGAATGTCAGTGTATAATCGTAGCACAATACAACTGATGAGTGATATCGGTATCGATTATGTCTGAACAAAGGATGTTGACGAACCGAAGCCAGCGAGTGAGAGATAATAATTTACATCTCTGCAGAACAAAAGATGTGTCAAAGAGAGCCAAGAACAAAGTTTATCCAACATACATGTCATCAGCATCTGCTTGTGAGAGCATCTAGTTCGAACGGTAGGTGGGGCGTGCCACGAAAAGGCCGTTCACTAGGTTTCATGCCATTGTTTGCAGGTTGAATGGGTTGTTCTGAGTCGGTGATGGGCGTTTAATAAGCGCCGACAATATAGTCACCGGATATAGAATAGATATGACCGATCCCCGAACTGTATGCACTTTGAATACCATCCGGTTCCATAATTGATGTTCAAACTATCGAATATCGGTCAGACCGTCTCAAGTCGGAAATTTGGTCGCCCCTCAGAACTTACGCAGTGTGCAGTTGATCTTCGTAGTTTAATTTGTAGAGGCCAGCTCCATCTGTAAGCCCTGTTAAAGTCATGATAATTACCACAGGCACTGGCAATACAATACTCCATATGTCTCAGGCCCACCGTGATGACAGAGCTGCGGACTCGGATGTAGTCTGTATTGAACTTACCGCGGCCAGCAACTAAAGCTACCATTGTAACCGTCGCCGTGTAGATGGAATCTTTGCGTTGATTATTTACCCCGTCGAGATCTCGGACAAGTAGAACAATATGGCAATTGTGTTGTTAGAGCTGCATCCGTCAAGTTCGTACTTCTATGAATCGAGGACTTTGTCTGGAATCTTCTCATAGCACCACCGTTTCGGCCCAACTTGTTAATGACATCTCTTTCAATTCAAATGTTCCGCTTTCATTTAGATGCACTGGTACTATCATGATAGCCGTATCAAGAGGGCTTCGAGAATGCTTGGGATGTTGGAAATGAATCCTTCTCTCACCAGTTTCATAGTATGGAATAATAAATACAACGCTTCGAGTTTATACCATGAACTATAAGTAAAACATGTCCGATACTAATAGTCCGACTACAAAAGTGTTCTCCCGAAATAGCGGTGCATAGAAACCTGGTCAATTCTCCAATTTCGCATTCAAGATCTAAGTTCATCATATAAGAGAGCTAACTTAACCATAGGATAACACACACCATTCCTCCCGGTCTGTTACTCGCTCTGGAAGAAGCGAGGGCCCCCGATCGATGACAGTAGATATGGAACGTATCTTAGCAAGGTTCTGAAACATATAGGATTGGAACAGTTAGGATTGACAATGATGCGTTCAGCCAAACTTTCTGATCACGCCGGCGAATGCTCAACATCAGTCGTGTCGCGGCAACGGATAAAAGACCACTTAATTGTGTTAACGTGTACTAGATGAGAATACAAATTGAGACGTACGTGTTCCCTATGATCGTCAGGATCCCACGACTAAATTCTTGAAGTATATTGTGTGAGCTGCAGAGTAAGAGCCTCGAATAGTCATTTGATTTTGTCAAACTGACTGTTCCAAAAGCTATGACGACAACAGCGAGGATCACAAGAAACGATACATTTCGGCGGGTTTCTATCTCAGTGATTTCCATGAGTACCTGTCATCGTTATCACGAGACGCTGTTGATAAAGAAGTATATGTCGATACGCGTGTCGCGTAGAAGTTTCCAACATGTGAAGGAAATTTTTTTGATACTGGATTGCCGCTAATTCTGTTTCCGATTCCATATTTTCTGCGAAGTAAAAGTACTTAGTTTGCCAAAAAAATAAAAAAAGAGCACATACAAACTGTCACTGACACTCACTTTTTTTAATCCGCCAACAGAATACTCTCGTGGCACTTCAAGTACGCAACTATAGCCTTTGAGTATCCCATGCAAAACGGTTCAAGAAAAACACATCCCGGCTCAAGCTTTAGTGCAAGCGAGAACAGATTTGCTGATCATCGGCCCTGCACGTCTTGATGTCACAGCCTTGAATTCAGATGTTGTGGTTTCAACTTGAATGCACTTGTATTAATGTGATGACCGTGTTAAGATGATTATACCATATCAAAACAACGGGAAGAGATGTGGTAGGTATCATCGGAATGTTCCGATCTTAATCCGAGTCGTACCCAATACGTATATATAATATAAATAGCCATAAAAAACCTTTTTTCTCCTCGAAAGCAAGCGGTGTATCGAAAATGGGCCGACTCTCCAAGTTGCAGTAATTCGAGATCTAGGATATGCGTCATGTCGAGGAGAAATATCTTGACCATAGGACAACACGCACCACTCTGCCAGTTCTCTTGTCTGTTCTGGACGAGACAAGCGTTCCAGACCAATGACAGCAGATGTAGAATGCATGCTAGCATGGTTCGAAATATTTGAAGTTCGAATAGTTGGAATCGACAACGATCCATTCAGCCAATCTCTCTGATCGCGTCGACGGATGTTCAACATCAGTCGTGTCGCAGCAACAGAGTATAAACTACAAAAGTAGTTAACGAGTGATACTAAATGAAAATATATAGTAGAAGAGACGCACATGTTCGTTATGACCGTCAAGATTCCACGACTGAATTGCTGAAATATATGCATCTTATGAGCTGCAGAGTAAGAACCTTGAATCGTCAACTAACCCTACCAAACTATAAGAAGATTTTGGTCAGGAAACGATTTGGATCCGAAATCAAAGGATATCACTGACAATGAATGTTAAGACGTTGCACAATCCTGTAGTACTAATAACTCTAATCCCGACAAGCACGTCAGTAGCGGTTTCATCTCAAGGCACCCGACCTACCCGAAATAAATTGCACCTGGAGTGACATTTAGTAAAACAAATATATTGTCATTGGTGTAGAAAACATTTACCGTCTCGTAACAAAACGTCCACTACTGAGCGATGACCCCTATGTCTGAATTGTACGGATTTGTAAACCGTAAGTGCAAAAATAGTTGTGTCGAACAAGACCATTCCACCCCATAATGCAGCCAAATCTGTATCACTACATCAGTGTGAACTCATCCCTGCAACAGGTACAGCTTACGGTAGCTCCTATAGAATTATTAGGAGATTATCTCGAAGACCACTGGCACTCACTGCTTAGACGATAATCCCCATTGACATCCAATTATACCGTGGTATACTGTAGGAGTACGTTCAAGTTTAGTGGCGAACAAGGCCCACTTCAAGTTGGAAGGTTGAGGAAAATTCGATCAAGTAGGTGTGCTTGCCACTCACCACTCCCAACCCTATTACGACCGCCCCTTGCATCACCAGAAGCGATAGTATCTTGCGGCTACGGCCCCACAAGGCGTGTGTTCGTGTAACCATGATAGCTTTTCAAATATATCAAACGGTCTGCGGTATAAGAAAGTTCCTTGGTCCATACCTCCTACGATAATTTGGATAATGGCGGCAAGACACTGATGATAAGTTTGAAAAGTGTCGCATATCTTCTCCGTCGGATGTTGAAGAAATGTTTTGGCAATGACAGGTATGTGGCCAAAGAGAGAGACATAACGATTCAGAAGGAAAAGGGCCCTCACCCACTGGTGTTGAGGAGGAGACCAGAATCGCGATAGCTCCATGTCGAACGTCAAAGCATATTCGTAGCACAATACCACTGATGTAGGATGGAGTCGGATTTGAGTGTTAAAATTAACAAATAGTGTTGACGAACCGAAACCAACGACCGATAGATAAGAATTTATATCTCTGTCGAACAAAATATTTATCAGAAACAGAAGTGAACAAGGTTCATTCAACGTACATATTAGCAATTTCAGCTGGTGAGAGCATGTACTACGCTAGTTCAAACTGTCGATTAGGTGGCGACGTTGTTGTTCACGACGAATTTCATAACCGCCGCCTATATATACGGCGTCCGAGTCCGGTTGCTGGCAACCAGCCAGTTTAACTGTTACCTTTTGTCAATCAGACAACAGAATAACTAGAAACCATCACTGACTCACCATTTTCAAACCATCGACAGAGTCCTCTCACAACACTTCAAATATGCAACCACAACAAGTATCCCCCAGCTAAAGAGATTCATAACGGGAGGAGAGAGAATTATAGTCTCGTCGGAATGATCCGCGACTCGGATATCAACCTTCCCCGGACTTGAAAAGTATAGTTCACCATGGGATAAACACGACATATTTAAGTGAAATAAAGTGCCGTTCGCGGGTAAAGTACTTATTCCGGAATAATTTACGGTAAATCGGCCCAATTTACGAGCACGTGATCCAATGTTTTTATTAATTTTTGCTTCGAGCTGATTTACGGGGTTTACCTTAAATCGAGGCGATTATAGCTACAATACATACAGTGTATACCACATGCTTGGGATAGCCATACTCCTTGGGACAACGCACCTAGGGGCCTCAAATCATGATAGTTTTCCTAAATATTGTACATAGAATATGCTACTACTATGACAAGTGCCTTTGTTTTTTTTCAGCTCGATTCAATAAATAAAAAGATAGTAATGAAGGATATATAGGGGACAACAGTGGAAACTTGGTAATTTTCACTTTAATGAGTGATCTAGCTCTACAAAGAATGGCTTTTAGGTTGTCTAAATTTTTCTATATACTCTCAATAACCATCTGAACAACTTTTGTCAAGGGATCTAGTTAATCTAAGAGGCTTGTAACGTGCTAGAAAAACAACAATTTTGAGCGTGACATAGCTACCGGGATAACTAGACGTAATTCCCAATTTAGCCTTGACGCGTGACAGAACTATCGTATTGCTGAATACAAATCGTCACACATCCCAAGGAACCGGATCTGTGACATTTCAGCCAGTTAATTATTTCCCACCTACGATGTTCCTCATCCATCCTAAAATTATGGTAGTCTACATGCATCATTTCAGTAGATATGTTCAACTTTCTGTCTACTCAGAATGTTAAATTCGGACCATAATGGCCTAGAAATCGTGAAGATCAAAGTCGTGTCCCAAGCACGTGGTGTACACTGTATATTGCAGTACAAATACAACAAATATTGTTTTTTTTTGAAAATAAGTTTGAAGTGGTGTATCACATCCTCGTCGATCTTCCCAGCGGTGCCAGTTCTATTTCTAGGTACGTTATGTAGAGGAGATATATTTTTTGCCGCAGAATAACACTCACCATCGTGTCTGGGCCCATCCTCAACCAGCCGCTCTGGTAAACTTGAATACGAGGCCAACGGATCAGCGGTGTTCTCTTGATTAGCTGACATTGGCAGGCATACAGTAGTAATTATAGTGAAACGAGAGGAAGGGAAGAGCACAGGACGCGACACGGGAGGAGAACGACTCGAACGCGACGCGGCGGCGTGACAGGCGCTTTTCGAAATGGGACGTCGACCGAACAGCCTCGGCCAGTTTCAAAATTGGCCAGTTACTTAATTTGGCAAACCGGACAGTATTGAAACGTACTGGAGGGTTGAATTTGGCAGGCGCCGGTTTCGAAACCCGAGCTACCGAACGGGCCCTTATTAGTAAGCTCCACTTTGAACGTTGGGGAAGGTTAGATGAAATCTAAAGCGTGCACGGCTCACCCCTGCAAACTGATAATTACCACAGGCACTGGCAATACATGTACAATACCCCATACTATGTCACAGGCCCACCGTGATGACAGAGCTGCGGACTCGGATGTAATCTAAAGCTACCATTGTAACCGTCCGCCGAGTAGATGGAATATTTGCGTTGGTTATTTACCTCGTTGAGATCTCGGACAAGTAGAACAATAAGGCAATCATTGTGTTGTTGTCGCGTTACTGACTCGCGTAAAAGTCTCCAACATGTGAAGGGAATTTTTTTGATACTGGATTGCCGCTGAATCTGTTTCCGATTCCATATTTTCTGCGAATTTAAAAGTACTTAGTCCGAGAGATTGTTTGCCACACAAAAAAAAAGAGCATATACAAACTGTAGTCTGTCACTGACACACTCTTTTTTTAACCCGTCAACAGAATCCTCTCGCGGCACTTCAAGTACGCAACTATAGTCTATGAGTATCCCATGCAAAACAATAAAAGAAAAACACATCCCGGCTCAAGCTTTCAAGTTATTGCAAGCGAGAACAGATTTGCTGATCACGGCCCTGCACGTCTTGATGTCACCGCCTTGAATTCAGATGTTCCGGTTTCAACTTATATGCACTTTGCTCTAATGACCGCGTTAAGATGATTATAATATACCAAAACAACGGGAAGAAATGTGGTAGGTATCATCGGAATGTTCCGATATCAATTCCTCCTTGGTCCGAGTCGTACCCAATACGTATATATAATAAATAGCCGTAAAAAACCATTTTTCTCCTCGAAAGCAAGCGGTGTATCGAAACTGGGCCGACTCTCCAAGTTACAGCGATTCGAGATCTAGGGTATGCGTTATGTCGAGGGGAAATATCTTGACCACAGGGCAACACGCACCACTCTGTCAGGTCTCTTGTCCGTTCTGGACGAGACGAACATTCCAGACCAATGACAGCAGATGCAGAAGGCATGCTAGCATGGTTCGAAATATTTGAAGTTCGAATAGTTGGAATCGACAACGATCCATTCAGCCAATCTCTCTGATCGCGTCGACGGATGTTCAACATCAGTCGTGTCGCGACAACAGAGGATAAGCTACAAAAGTGGTTAACGAGCGGTAAACAAAAATATATAGTAGAAGAGACGCACATGTTAGTTATGATCGTCAAGATTCCACGACTGAATTGCTGAAATATATACATCTTGTGAGCTGCAGAGTAAAAACCTCAAATCGTCAACTAACCTTGCCAAACTATAAGAAGATTTTGGTCAGGAAACGATTTGGATCCGAAATCAAAGGATATCACTGACAACGAACGTTAAGGCGTTGCACAATCCTGTAGTGCTGATAACTCTAATCCCGACAAACACGTTAGCAGCGGTTTAATCTCAAGGCACCCAACCTACCCGAAATAAATTGCACCTGGAATGACATTTAGTAAAACAAATATTTTGCCATTGGTGTAGAAATATTTACCGTCTCGTAACAAAACGTCCACTACTGAGCGATGACCCCTATGTCTGAATTGTACGGATTTGTAAACGGTAAGTGCAAAAATAGTTGTGTCGAACAAGACCATTCCACCCCATAATGCAGCCAAATCTGTATCACTACATCAGTGTGAATTCATCCCTGCAACAGGTACAGCTTACGGTAGCTCCTATAGAATTATTAGGAGATTATCTCGAAGACCACTGGCACTCACTCACTGTTTAGACGATAATCCCGATTGACATCCAATTACACCGTGGTATACTGTAGGAATAGGTTCAGGTTTAGTGGCAAACAAGGCCCACTTCAAGTTGGAAAGTTGAGGAAAATTCAATCAAGTAGAAGGTGTGCTTGCCACTCACCACTCCCAACCCTATTACGACCGCCCCTTGCATCACCAGAAGCGATAGTATCTTGCGGCTACGGCCCCACAAGGCGTGTGTTCGTGTAACCATGATAGCTTTTCAAATATATTAAACGGTCTGCGGTATCCGAAAGTTCCTTGGTCCATACCTCCTACGATAATTTGGATAATGGCAGCGAGACACTGATGATAAGTTCGAAAAGTGTCGCATATCTTCTCCGTCGGATGTTGAAGAAATGTTTTGGCAACGACGGGTATGTGGCCAAAGAGAGAGACATAACGATTCAGAAGGAAAAGGGCTCTCACCCACTGGTGTTGAGGAGGAGACCAGAATCGCGATAGCTCCATGTCGAACGTCAAGGCATAGTCGTAGCACAATACCACTAATGTAGGATGGAGTCAGATTTTAGTGTTATTAACAAGTAGTGTTGACGAACCGAAACCAACGACCGATAGATAAGAATTTATATCTCTGTCGAACAAAATATTTATCAGAAACAGAAGTGAACAAGGTTCATTCAACGTACATATTCACAATTTCAGGTTGTGACAGCATGTACTAGGCCAGTTCAAACTGTCGATTAGGTGGCGACGTTGTTGTTCACAACGAATTTCATACTAGTAACCGCCGCCTATATATACGGCGTCCGAGTCTGGTTGCCAACCAGCCAATTTAACTGTTACATTTTGTCAATCAGACAACAGAATAACTAGAAACCATCACTGACTCACCATTTTCAAACCATCGACAGAGTCCTCTCACAACACAACTACAACAAAGTATCCCCCAGCTGAAGAGATTCATAACGGGAGGAGAGTGTGTATTATATAGTCTCGGAATGATCCGCGACAGTATCGTTCACCATGGGATAAACACGACATATTCAAGTTCATTGAAAAAGCTCCTCCGCCTGCGTAATAGTTAAAATACGTATACAATGTATTACAGTACGAATACAACAAATATTGTCTTTATTTGGAAATCAATTTGAAGTGGTGTACTATCACATCCTCGTCGATCTTCCCAGCGGCACCAGTTCTATTTCTAGGTGCGTTATGTAGAGGATATATATTTTCTTTGCCGCAGAA